>VZRF01000167.1:12714-137747 GCA_013396875.1 Vireo altiloquus
CCCCCGCGCCCAGATGGGGGAGGCGGCGGCGCCGGAGCCGCCGGGCGAGCAGGCGGACAGCGAGCAGGGCAGCCCGGCGGCGGCGGCGGCCGCCTGGGAGCCGTTCGGTGGCAAGTCGCTGGAGGAGATCTGGAAGGCGGCCACCCCCCGCCTCACCACGTTCCCCACCATCCGTGTGCGGGGCAGCATGAGGAGCCGGCGGAGCCTGGCGGCGGCGCGGCGGCGGGCGCAGCGGATCCTCGGCGTGGACCTGTCCCCCGTGGTGCGGGTGCGCCGCTTCCCCGTGGCACCGTCCTGAGCCTGCGGGACCCCGCTCCCCGCGCCTCACCTTGGCCGCGGTGCGGACAAAGAGACCGGTATCAGTCACCTGTTTACATTGCTTTTGTCTGGATCGTGTTCTGCTGCTGCACTTTATGGCCCGCTCGGGCGGCGCCGGGCCCCCCGCCGCACGGGGAGCGGCCTGCCGGGCCCCGGCCTCCCCCCGGGGTGGGACCGCCTGGCAGGTATCACGCGTGGGGACCAAGTTCCACTTCCACTTTTTTTCTCTCCCATTGGGCTACCTCACAGGTCCAGAAGTCCACCCAAGAAGTTAGTTTCCAAAGGAACTTCCTTTCATGCTTGTATAATAAAGCACCATCTGATTATCGCTATTTTTTTTTCCTTTCCCCCCTTCCCCTTTTCCGATGGATTATGTATGCTTTGTGGTGTTGCACTAGTATGTGCTCAGGGTATTTTGAATCCCAAACATTCCCAAGTTTCAGTTTACTCTGATAAAGGATGCGTAAAAAATGGAGGTTCAGGACTTGTGGCTGTTCTTGATGGTGCAAAAACTTTTTAAATTTTAATTTCATGAGCTTAGTGATATATAAAGATGTATCGCGCAGTATAATTGTTACACTTTTGTATCTAAAGTCATTTTTAAAGTTTTCTAGTTGAACTAAGTATTTGTTTCTATGGAGCACCTAAAGATAGAATCATCCTGATATTTTATAACCCTGTTTACTTTAGGGAAGCTCATTTGGTCAACCTAAGTGAACTTAATAAAAGTCAAAGAACAAATGGTGTTTCAGTTCAATGAAACTGCACAGGGATGGGTTCCTGGTGAAGTACACCACCACCGAGGCGCTGTATATCAGTGAGCTCTGGCTTTTTGAAGAATGTAACTGCTCATCAAAGCAATGTATCTGCAAAGTGTCTGGAGGTGGACTATGATCCAGTGTTGGTGCTGAGAGCCAGAAGTCAGTAGCTTGCATGACACAAATATCACACACAAGTGCCTCTCTCTGCAAAAAGAACAAAACTTGATATCTGGTCCCTTGATAACAGACTAGCACTTGTTGTCCTGTGGTTGTGAGATGGTTAATGATGGATAATCGTGTTTAATGTAATTACTTGCACATAATTATTTTTATAAACCTCTCATGGGTTTCACAGTAGACTGCTGAAAAATTCATGATGTAGCTTGATTATTGTGACTGAAAAATAGCATGTAGACATTCCATGTAATCGGCAGTCTCTCTTTAAACTGATTTATTAAAGGTGTTTTTTAGCTCTTACGCCTTGCAATTGGTGTGTGAAGAGCGAAGGTGTATGTGAGGGAGAAGGTGATTGATTATTCTCTTTTTACATGAATTTTTTTATGCTTGCAAGAGAATTAAAAAGTGCTGGGTAATACACAGCTTATGTTCCAGCTATCCTGGCAGATGGGACTAACCAGTTTTCATGGTGGAATGAACAACCTCACAACTTACTTATAGAATCATTCGGTGACTTAAAATTTCTTATGTCTCTTGCCTCCTTGTTGCCTGCCTTCAACAAAGGCAGTAAGACATCTTGATGGTGTAGAGGCTGCTTGTAAAAACTTGTTAACCTAGTGTTAGCCTAAAGCAGCCAGCTTCTTCTAAAAACGTATATTTTGTAGTTTTTTTTCTTATTTAATGAAGCTGCAAACTCCTTATTCTTCTGAACTAATGCTTAATATACTCTACATCCATTTGGCTTTTGAAATTGTTTACATAACGCTAGACTGTCTGCTGATGGCTGCAATAGTGCCACGTCGCATTTCAGAAGTGAATTAAATGAAAGTTCAAGGGCGCATATTGTTGTGCTGTTCCTCTGGCTATATAATACCTGCTTGAATGTAAAAGCAAAATTGGGTTGATTTAAAACCCAGTAACGTAAGCTGCAGAGTGACGAGATGCTGAGGCTCCAGGTATTTCAATTTTGAAATTCTACTTCAGAAACACAAGAGTATCGTCACTACTTCTTAAAGTGTATAGATGATTTCAGTGCTCCTACTGTTAGGCTGAGGGTTTTTTTAGTATTATTTTCAACTGTGTAGAAAGATGATAAAATTAGGGATTTGGCTTGTGCAGATTATTAACTCCTAAACAGGCACAGGACAGGCTAGGTCAGATTTCAAGGGTGAGAGTTAAGGCTGCCAGAGGTATGATATGGGAGGCACTGTATTAACTTTGTGCTGCCTTGTTTGGAGACATATCCCGAAATGTTCTGTGTAAGAACAAATTATAGTGAAGTAACTTACAACTCATGAGTGACTCTTGGTGTGGGGGCTCTATGAGTAAGACTTGCTTATTTTTCTCTTATTTTTCTTGGTTGTGCTTTGACTTCTTGGTTTAAAAGTGGGAACTTCATTGGGGGTATAGTGTGTTTTGCTGATATGCTGTTAGCAAATTGGGTTGAAGTTTTGCTGGAGTCTGAACTCCTCTGACAGCTGCATTTACAGATACCTAACTGAGCTATTTCAGTTTGTGAAGTCCGTAAGAGTGGGAAATCTTTAGTCAGGTTTTCTGAAATATTTCAGTCAGGCACTGAAATAGCTCAGCGAAGGATCTGAGTTCAGGATGGGGTGTGAAAGCCAACAGGTCACAGGGAAACTAAACCTGCTTATTTCATGATCATATTCATGGCAGTTTGTGGCAATCCAGGACAGGATTGTCTGTGGTCCAGCTTCCCCCATCTTTTTCCTTCTCAAAGGTGCTATTCACACCTACCTCTCTGTGTTCATCTGAGGAAACTAAGCAATCAGAAAACTCTTGAATTTTAGGTTTGGCTTCTGTTCAACCTTCTAGCTGTAGACCAGATCTGAGGAAGGTTGGAAAGGCATGTGCACTATTGCCACAATATTGAGTTAGATAATTTTAAACATGATAGCAGAAGGTTTATTTTATGAAAAGGGCTAATAATATTTTTGTACTCTACTCTACCTCCTATGGTGTTGGAGGTGGTGTAATGGGTTAGATGGACCTCTGGTCTGACTCTGTGTGGCTGTTCCTGTGCCCACATTGAGCAGGGTGAGAAGTGTGATTTACTTGATTTAACTCAGTGGTTTCAACATCCTGTCACATGGGGCTAATTCTGAGACTGACAAAATGCAGGCTGAGAATAAATCCAGTGTACAATGCCCAGTCTACTTCAGTCAGCACGGATGGTTTCAAACAGGAATTTTGTGGTAGCCGCTGTTGCTGGAATTCTCTTGTAGTAGTTGGTTCCCTCCCTTATGAGCTCCCTTTATAGAATGACTGTGTACTGGAAGTTGGGATATTTCCTTTATCAGATCTGAATTTTCAACCAGTTAAGGTTACTGAACTCCAAAATGCCACAGTGCCAGAAAGAATGGGATGATGGCTCCCGATGTCGGGGATAGAGTTGAGGTGACCATTGATCTAGCATGTTGCCTGGTGTAGTCTTCATATTCAAGAGGCAGTGCCTTCCTCTGAGTCATTGCACAAACACATTGTACAGGACTAAGCTAATAAAAGGAGAATGCAGTGCCTTGCAAGACTTCTCTTGGACTCTATTGTTGCAAGAAAGTTTTTGCATCAAAGGGATCAAATTGTACAACTGGTCCCTGAAACCCTCTGTTGCTGATCTTTAAACAACGAAGTCTTTATATGCCCAAACCTTGTGCAGAGCATTGCTGTATTTGCAGAAGGCAGTTTTGGTACTTGGATTTTGCATTGAAGGGGTAGGGAATGTTGTGTCTTTCTGTATTTCCTTGCTTGTCAGACGCAAAAGATAGAGTGAATCTGGTTTGAAGATTCCAGTATTGATCCCAAACAATTTTTTACTTACTGCTTCTTCAGCAAGGCAGAGTCCTGGGCTCTTCATGCTCTTTAAAATAGTTGACTTATGGTAATATATGATGGCTTGATGCTGTACTTCAAGCACAAAGTTTACATGCCTATGAAGCCAGTAGTACTGAAAGCACCTCTATTTCCTTTTGGCCCAATGGACTGACACAAAAATTTTGATTTGTATAAATGAGTCAAAACCAGTGATTTGGGGTTGAACAGAGGGTTTTGTTTGATTTGAAATGCTCAGGTTTTGCTTGCATCTATAAACACAGGAAATCCAAAAGCAAAGGACTAGATTGACAAGAGTGAATGGAAATACCTCATGGAAATGAGGCAATTCATGTCAAGAAAGAAGGTAGATCACAAATTCTAGACTTCGAAGACCCAAATTTCAGTACCCCCTCTGTCACAGTGGTAAGAGTGAACTTTGAAGTTCCGTGTTATGAGGACCATATTATAAGTGTTCGAAATAGTTAACTCTGTACAATAAATACTCCCTGAGCTAGAAAGGATTCCTGGATATCACAGTTTTTAGAGAACATCTTGCTTCATCTGCCATTTACTTTAGGTGTGCAGAACTGCCTTAACTAACAAGACTGAGGCAAACCCATCCCACAGTATTCTGTGGTAGGGAATGTGCTCAGGGAGTGACTCCGAATGTTGGAGATCCCTGATGGTTTATTCTCAAGCTATGAGGCATCCAGTATATGTGGTGTTAGGACTATGTAGGAGAATTTTGGGAACACATCCCTAATCAAAGCAAAATCATTTTTCCATACTGTAAAAATAAATAATGTATTTCATATATTAGTCATATATATCAAACTGGGACTATATATATATATAGTATCTATATGTATATCTTCCGTGTTAATACTTAAATATCTTCATAGAATAACCAAAAAATTCTTGCCACCAATTTTTTTATGTAAAGAGACCTGAAAATGTTTTCCAGGGTTGATTTCAAGAATAGAGTCTTGTTTATCCATTTGTTTACTGTAAAACTCCTAATGATACTGCTAAGTAGTACTCAACATTATAGGAGATGGAAGAAGCAAGCCTTCATTCATGCAGTTCATTTTTACTTGAACAGATGTGCAGCCAAACAGAAAAGTCTGTGGTTCCTTTTAGTCTCTGCTGGATTTTAAGGAAGCTTCCATTTTGGTTTTCTTTCAGCCTCCTTGTTTGAGAATACAGAATATTAGTGCTGATAGTGTTGAAGTTAAAAGACAATAGTGTCAAAGGAAACCCCAATCCCTTGAACTACTCTTGTTGTTCTGGGTTTCTCTCCCCATTCCTTCTTCAGGAATGGAGACATCCTGTACCTACCCCTGCTCCTGTCCTCCTTTCCTAGGCTGATTTTGAGGAGAGAGACAGAACTGATCACTCTAGAATAGAGGTGAAATTCTTCCTCTGAAAGACAGGGTTTTTGTAATTTGGGTGGTTTTTTGTTTGTTTGGGGTTTTTCTTTTGGTTTTTTCTATGTGGCTGGTAGGTAGCTGGCTGCTGCTTTCCACCTGCCCAGAGAGTCTTTCCTTTGCCTTTACTGTGCCGTTGACCATCTCTAATTATCTGTTACTTCACTCGTGCGACTGAGCAGCCTGTTCATCAGCTCATGTTGCCCTTGCCAAACCACCTTGCTGTGACATGATCTCTGAAGATGGAGAGGACATGGTCAAATGCACACTTAGTAAGTGTTATTCTCACCTCACGTTTTGTCAGCAGTGGACATTATTCAAAATCTTAGATGCTGTTTCCAAATGGATGGTATCTCCTGGAGGAGAGGTGAGAAACCAAACTGAAAGAACCCAATGTGACATTTCCCCATGTTTGAGTCCATGTGATCCAGGATGCCTTTTAAAAATATTTTTTAACAAGAAAGAATGTTTCTTTCCATCCCCCTATGAATTCTTAAAAATTCTAAAATGAAGATACTGTGTTATTATGTTTTTTTTTTCCTTTCCAGTTGAGTGGTTGAGATAACAACCATCCATTTGATACGTCCCAGAACTGTGAAAATCATTTATACCTGAACTTGTCCCATGTCCTGTAAGGTAACTGCTGAATTAACTGTGCAGTGTCGGATTGTGCAGAAAGCTGACACAACACATTTCAACCCCTCTAAGGATATGTGTCTACTCAGCTAAAGGTAATTAGTGCCACAGTTTGGGACCAGCGATGCCAGTTTTCTTGAAATAGAGCAAAAAGTGTGGGTTAGGGCATGGTCCCTTAACCTGTGCTTACCCTTCATTCTTCCCAAGCTCCAGTGGAAGGTTCCAAATAGCAATGATTTCCTGATTATACAAATATAATTATGTATACAAAAGACTAAATGTTATAGATGGTATATATAATTATGAAAGCTTGTAATTAATAAAAGTGTATGTATGTACTCATGCACACATGCACTCAGACGCCAAAGCAGGTTCCCTACAGAAGCTTCTCTTGTAGTTTTTATTTGTCCAATGTCATTGGGATATATATTCTAAAAATGTCCCACATTTCCATGCTATGCAGGGTCAACAAAACTGTCCCAAGGCCACACAAATCCTTCCTGGAATATACCTTGTGTACTTCCTAATGGTTATGCCACCCAGAAACCCCTTTCCAGTAAGGTTTCAGTAGACTTCCACCTCATATCCACTAATCCATAATCCACTAATATTAAAAAGTTGTGGTATAATCTCTGTGGGGAGGTTGTTAGGGGAATTCAGCTCTTCCAGAAGAATGGATGTCTGATTTTTCTTCTACTTTTACAGTGATAGTTTGATGGAGGAAGCACCAGAGACAGAAAATCTGAAACCCGATTTTTTTTCTTAGGAGAAATACTGAAGTGCAGTTCCTGTTGCTGTTGAGTGGTCTTCAGCAGGAAGGGTCACACAGCTCAGACACAAAATGCCTTCCAGTTAAGTACTTTCCCCAGGAAAAAACACAGAACTCCTTATCCTGTGAATATACAGAAACAGTGCAGTGCTGGTTCTGAGTGGGCTTTAAGGTGCTTGTAAATGTCAGGTGTTGTTTTTCATAGAAATTCTCAGCACTTTGTGGCTTAGGTTATATTAAAGAATAGTCAGCTTTTCTTTTTATTCCTAGATCTTTCAAGAAACTCCAAGTTTAAGTCTTTTAGGAGCTGCCCACACTATTTTTCTTCCCAAAGATATATCAATTACTCAGGAAGTTGTGCCTGTGGAACACAAAATAACTCAGGTTGGAAGGGACTCTCAGAGGCTAACATGGTCAAACAACATGCTCCACAAGCAAGCACAGATAAAAGGTGTTTTGAAAAGTGGTCCTTTAAAGACATCCCAGCTACTCATAAAAAGAGAAAGAATAGGGAGAGAATCAGAAACGAGATTAGGGGCAAATTTTCCTGTATTGAAATATATCCCAGGGTTCTAATGGATCTGGCTGGTATCATTGCCAAGCCACTCTATCCTATTTGAAGTCATGGCAGTCAGGCCAAGTCCTTGGAGATTGGAAAGAAGGAAACATCACTCCTATTTTTTTTTTTTTTTGCTGGCCCGCCTTCGCGAACGAAGATCCGGGGAAGGCCTCTTTTTCCTTTCAGACCTTCCAGCCTGCGCACTGGATTTTTTAGGTGAGACACAGGGCGCGCAGATCTGAGCCCACCCTTTAATCCTGAGGTTCATCTGCCAGGCCAAGCCAGTCTGGACAGTGGCAGCGAGGTCCTCAGGACGTAGGCAGATTGCCCCCTTGCAGGGCTAACGAGCTCCGCCTGCCCGGGGAGTATCCCCGACCGGGAATCGAACCCGGGCCTCGGCAATTACTGTGCCGTATCCTTAACCACTACACCACCGGGGCTCCCACTCCTATTTTTAAATAGGGGAGAAAGGAAGACCCAGGGAACTGCAGACTGGTGAGCCTTACCGTTGTGCCTGAGAAGAACATGGAGCAGATCCTCATGGAAGGAATGTTAAGGCACGTGCAAGACAAAGAGCTGATCCAAGAGGTCACTAAGGGCAAATCGTGACTGACCAGTCTTGTGACTGCTATGGTGGAGTGACTGCAATGGTCAAGGGGAGACCAACCAGTGTTGTCTGCCTAGAATTCTGTGATGCTTTCGACACAGTCCTTCATGACATTACTATCTCTTAATTGGAGAGATGTGAATTTGAAGGGTGGACTGTTTGGTGAATAAGGAATTGGCCAGATGGATGTGGACAGAGAGCTGTGGTCAATGACAGGTTGGATGGAGCTTTGAGCAACCTGGTCTAGTGGAAGGTGTCCCTGTCCATGGCAGGGGAATTGGAACTAGATGAACTTTAAGGTCCCTACAAATCCAAGAAATCCTATAGCTCTATGAAATCCACAATGAAAAAGAAGGTGCTAATCTTTGTTATTGTAAAAACTGTACCTTGTGGCCATAATGTCATTTGAAGCTTTTTATCCTCTCATATTTTATGGTGAAATTAATGCTGCTGACCAGAAACATCCCAATACTTATTTCTGGACAAGTAGAAAGAGGTAGAGAAGAAAGTGGAGGAAATTTTTGTCAATTTTTGGTTTTTTTAAATTGTTCCATCTACTTTAACACCACCTTTTTTATGAGCCAGCCTTTCACTGCAGCTCCATGTAATTTGACAGAATTCCTGAGTGCAGTGAGTTGTGCGACAGAGACTGTACCCTAGGTGCTCTTAAAACACATTAAGTATTTGAATACTGACTAGATACATCAAATGTGCTCATTTATTAGCAATAAATAATGATCTTTTGTGTAACAAATGTGCATAAATTACTTCCATCTGCCCATAAATTTCACCTCATTGTCCAGTATGTAATGGAAAGCTTTCTATCAAACCAGGTGTTTTAATAATCCCCTGATGTTTGTATCCTTCTGATTTGGCTTGATACTTCTATCATTGTCTATTTACTAATATCCATCTTCCTCTTCCATATTTCCACAGTATTTAAAAATCCCTTTCCTATTAAAAAAAAAAAAGATAGTAATTGTAGGGATCATGGACTACTTGAAACAATTTGGATGAAAAAAAACCTCATGGAATTTGGAGAGCTGCCTGAAATTATCTTGAAAAATAAGTTTGTCTTAATGAAAAATGTCTCATTTAAAAGAAAAGCACAAAGCAGCCAGTTGTTTTTGCTTGATTTATTTTGTTGACATTTTTATCAAAACATCTTTTATTTTTGCAAACAGTCTTTCATTAAACTAACTGTTTGAAAACTTCCATTTTTGACAGAAGCAGAAAAGCTAATGGAGGTGAAAAACACTTAGACTTTCTTTTTGGTTATTTGAGTAACTTGGTGGTTTTTAAATGCAGAACAATATATCAATGAACACTGGAAATAATTTATTTTCAATGATTTTCTCCATGGTTTTCCTGCTAGCAGTGTCTCGTGCAGGGCTGTGTAAGCACCTACCTAAAGGAATCATTGAATATGTGAACAGGTCAGCTGGGCACTGCCTGGGCAGGAGGATCCTTGTGTTGGGCACGATTCTGGCACACGATAGCATATTGGGATTTCTGCTCCCTCCCTGCTGATGCTTAGCATCCCCCCTGTCCCAAAGCTCTCCTTCCCTGAGAGGAGGTGACCTGAAACCTGGGTCTGCAAGGCTGTTGCCCTCCTACATCGTGTAGGATTTTTTTCTTGGGCACAGAATGTAAAACACCACCACACCAGAATTGTGGCTTGTGCCTTTCTGAAATGCTATAGAATATCTGGAGTGCCAGACAAGGAAATAATATTTCATGTCAACAGTGTTGCCAATTACCGTGTAAATATTTTTTCTCACTTTTCCCCACCAAAAGACTGACTTACAAAAAATCAAAAGATTTAAAATTGATATATATATATGTATACCTGTAACTTTTACAAGTTACAAAATACCATGCCTTTCAATATTTTCTTTGCCTTCAGGAAGAACAGAATCTCATTTAATTTTGCATGATAAATAAGTTTTCTCAGTCTAGGAATGGGGACAGTAAGAAAAATAACAAATACCATGATCCTGGCAATAAAATCCCAGCGTTGGCAGTCGTGGGTCAGAGAAGACAAGGCTTGGGAGGGAGCCAGAGCCTGCCTGTGAACAGGAGCAGCAGGCTGGAGACAGCTGTCTGGAATCTGTCTGGGCAGCAGGCACCCCAGGAGATGAGAGAGTCATGCAGGGAAGCAGCTTTTTGCTGCCACAGGAGCTGAACATCAGAAATTGTTTCCACTTAAAAGGGGGTTCCTGTTAGAACTGCAACTGCAAACCCTGCCCATGAAGATGAAAGTTAGACAGCTTCCCAGAATAGAATTACATAAGCAGAAGGGAGTTGCTGCATGTATAACAACATCTGTATTAGAGGTTTTGTTGACATGGTTATAGGGTTTGAGAATGGGTGTGTGGTTTGGGTTTTTTTTAGATTATGAGAAGTAAGGCTATAGGAAAGGAGGAGGACACAGGTACAAGTGTAGGGGACAAAGGAACAATGTAGAGAGACACAATTTCCCTTTCCTCTACACACAGTTTTGGGAAATTGAAATGAGGCCAGACAAGGATTCCCCAGGTGTTAGAACTTGTGGGGAGGTGCAGATGATCTTTGGTAGCAAAGCAGTCTTCTCCTACTCCCACGAAAGTTGGGAATGCTTATGAAAATTGATTGTAAATTGTGTGGGTTTGCAAAGCCCGGAGCACATCCCGTTCCTGGCTCTAGGCTTCTTGTGCACAGAAATCCCATCACACACACCAACAATTATTTTAGGGCTAGCTGGAACTTGAATTTGAGGACATGTTATAGAGTTTCAACCATATTATCCATCCATTTTCTTTTCATCTTGGTAGTTGCAGTTTAGACTTAAATCATCTGGGCTCTACTTAGGAAGACCCAAATTTCAGAATGCTTCCTGGGGGACCTCTAGTTAAATCCAGCTGATGTCAGTCTGTCTTGACTAGGTAAAGGAAAATTTGGAAGCATGTGACAGCATAATGGAAGTATTTAGGCTTTCACCTCTCTAGGCTGGTCTGGAGTTCAGCATTCATAAACCAGCATGGGTGGTAGATGTTGTTGGGCTTGAGCACAAAAGAACAGTGCTGGCATAGCCAGAGAAAAGGCTGGCTGATCTTGGAGATCAGGACAGCATCTGAGGGTGTGATAGGTTTGACACTGTGTTTCACCCTCTTACTCGCTGGTGCCTGCTCCTTGTGCTGCTGCAAATAGCAGAGTTGGGCCCAAAGGCAATGACTGCTGTTCACGTAGTGACTTACTTCAGCATGTGGTTAGTAATACTGCAACATCCCAAGTGTCTGTTCTGCTGTACAAGTGACCTGCTGCATTTTCAGATTTCCTTGCAACTGCCAGCCCTCAGTTCCTTTTGACTATTTTGTTTTTCTCAGTCACCTACCTCATCTTCTTTCTTGGAAACCCTGACTTCTGTTGCTTTCCTCAGCCTTTGCTATTCTTCTCTATTATTTTCCCTTTCCCACTGCTTTCTTCTGAGAACATCAGCATCCCAGAAGACCAGTGGGTTTGCAACTGGGAAACTGATGCAACCCGTTAACTGTGCTTCAAGAGGGCTGTCAGTGTACCCAGAGGCAACATTATCCAGTGGCAGTACCAACAGGCTGCCAGCTGCTGAATGGTGCCTCATTAAACTGGGAAGGTTATGGCCTTGCGCTTGAAGATCCAGACAAATTCTTGGGGTTGGCACGGGTGAAGTGTCTCCAATGCAGACAGCTCAAATCAATCTTTGGTGAGAGAAACCACCCTGCCTGTTTAGCACCTGAACAGTTTGGAGGGGCACACTTTTTCTGGCACTCCTTTGGGGCCCCGGCTCTCACTGAAGGGGAATGGAAGGACACATCGAGGGACATGTCCTTGATCCTCTTCCCCAGACCAGCTGAATCAGGGAAACAACATCAATGGACCAGATTCCAGCCCTGAGTGTATGCTGGTGACCAACTCTGGTGCTATATGTCTGTGAGTGACCGCAGCACCATTCTTTCACCATCTACCCCTTGCTGTTTCGGCCTCCTCTTCCTTCCTTCCTTCACGCTTCCCCTTCCTGGTGAGATGGAGCTCACAATGGGGGAGGAGGTGATAAATGTAAATTGTCTCACAAAATGGCTAAAGGCAGGGGCTTTCCTTTTGTCTTTCCAAACCCCACAGAACTGATGCTAGGATTGTGGCTGTGTTCCAAACAGAATATATGTCCCTATAAAACTGTGCTCAACAGCTCTCACTGCTATTGAAACCACCAGCATGTTAAAGCACCTTGTTACTAGTGGCAACCATTTTCTGATAGTCTCATTTCTGTGCTTTTAAAGAATGGGAAGGGATAAAATAGCATTTCTTGTTTGCTTGGGAAGCCCCAGTGTCCTTTACATTTCTGCACAGGTCAGTCTCCCCTTTGCTGCTTTTGCAGACCACAGTCATGGCCAGTGAATTATCCCCTCGGCAGCCACTGGTGCAGAGGGTTTTTAAGACCTCTACCATAACCCAGTCTCTCCCCACACCGGTACCTGTAAGCACAGCAGAGCTCACAGCCTGTCCAAGTGTGCAATGTGAGCTCCATCTCTCCTGCCTTCTGTTATGTGGCCTCTCAGCCATTCTCATTTTCCCCCAGCAGAATTATTTTGTCTAGCTCAGAGATAAAAATAGCTCACTGTTTTCTAGGGACAGATTCTAGAGAGACGTTCTCAAGAGAAAAGCACTGAGCAGCAGAACAAATAACCAAAGGAGTACAATTCCATGATAAACCAAATATCTTTGAATATACCTAGATGATCTGTGGATACAACTATCAGCAATAAAGAGCAACAATTTTTTGCTTTTCCAGTCAGTCCATTTTTTGTTTGGTTGTTTTTCTGCCTCTGACAGAATAGGCAAGTATTTCCTCAGGACTCACACCTCTCTGGGCTTGCATCCATAAAGCACTGGGTGTAGGGCATCTTGGAAGAAAGTTTTGACCTGTTTATAGTTCACAGACCAGAAAGTCCAAAACCCACCATCTAATGTGATGTGAGAACAGCTGTAAGGCTGTGTTATGAGGGGATTATATGCTCATGTGTGCCTTATCACAGACTTTTTAGTTCTTGCCTCCAATAATATCTCCTACAAGAAAACCGGAGCCCTGTTGCTTAGGTATAGTTTCTAATAGTCCAAAAGATTTAAAGATAGCTGTTGGAATACACTGAATTTCTGAGCACTGCTGGAGAGCCTTGACTAAAGCAGGACTTAAAAACATTGCAGTGGCATAATTCCCATTTCAGCCCACAAAGTTAGATACTGGGAGCTATGGATATACTCAGATTAGTTGTCAAACTTTTGCACTCATATGTAAACGTTTTGATAGCTGGATATTAACTTTTGTCCATCTCAGTCTTATGCAGAAGGTGTGAAACATTGCTACAAAAATCCTGTGAGGATTCAGAGGCAGCCTGGTGAGGTGCTCAGGGCTTTGCTCAGCTCTTTGTCCGTTGCCATGTGCCTCTGCCGTCTGCCCCTATCCAGAGGTGTGCTGGGTGCAGAATGCTTGAAGGGTTTTCCCCTCTGAGCTCAACCATATGTGCCCCTACCGTAGTCTTGACAAGCAGACATGAGGCACCCCATGGCACAACTTTATGGGATAAATTGCTTCTTAACAGAGCAGGCTTAAATGTTTTGCACCTTTGCTGGCCTTACTTCCAGTGTCAGCTGAAGTAATGGCATCTAGCATCAAGATTGGAAGCAAAATTATTGAGTAAACGCAACCCTAAATCCCAAACCCTAGACAATCAGGGGTGTTTTTAGTGGTTTGGTATCTCACGCTTGGGATCCTTTCTTGTTAGAGGAGCTGGAGGCTCCAGTTCAATCATTGCTCTGCCTGCCTTGTGCAGAGCAAACCTCAGCATTTGCTTTAAGGTTACATTATTGGGTTGTCACCCAGCACCCCTGTCTGCTCCCCAGAGCCTTCTGTGGTGGTGGCCACTCCAAAGCCCCTCCTGGTATAAACTGCCAATTCCAGTCCCCTTTGGTTTCACCTTAAATCTATTCCCTTGCTTATTACCCAAAACTACCATGTTTTTACTGGGGTGACAAAGAATCCCTGGAAAAATAGCTTTTCCTCCAATCCCAGACTTTCTTCCAGGCAGTTATTTGTCTGGGATTTTAGAAACAGCTGTTGAGATATATATTTTTCTCTAGTCTTCCTCCCATCTGGACAGTGGTGGTAGGATGCATAATGCAATACAGACAGCATATCCCATATCCTATTCCTTTTCGCCTAAAATACTGTCCAGTACCATACACAAATTTTGGCCTTTTCAATTTTATTCTGTGCAACTGCAGTTTTGGTGAGCCATCTTTCCAAAAATTCAGAAAGAGAAAATCAAATGTAACCTGTGGGTCTGTTTCCACAAGTTTTGACACTTACGTCTCTGTTTCTCTAGAGTTCTTCAGTTGCCAGGCTCCTTCCAGCCAAGGCAACACTGGTATTTGTTCAGGAGGTGTTCTGGGTGTTGCCATACTCCTAAAGACCTTCAGAAGATGTATCACTGAATGATTCATTGCTCTTGCATTCTCCTTAGTTTCCTGCAGTTACCTCATTTCTTACATGGTTATGTTGTGCTGTATATGCCTTTTCCTTTTCTACACTTACAATGAATGTCTGCACACAAGGGACAGTGACCCAGGGGTGGCACTGGCTTAGGAAAGAGGTGTGAGATGTTCACCTCATTGAGTGCTCATTGTAGCTCTGAGCTAAACACGGGGAAGCCACTGTGGTCACTGCACAAGCTCTCAGGTTTTGGGGTGTGGCAAGGAGGTAGTGAGGAAGGGTTCATGGCTACACCAGTGCTTCCCTCTAATGTGCCACCCAAACACTTGGTTACACTTCCCAGACAGTTTAAACAAAGTAGAGACATGATGGATTTAAGCAATGGTCAGCTCAAAGAACAAAACTCCTTTCTCTTTCAATTCCCAGTCTTTGTCCATCTCTCAGTCTGATCCTCATTGCTGCTGCTGCACATAATCTCCCTCTGTCCAAGGCCAAATTCCTCAGCACAGCAGATAAGGTGTCCTTGGTTGCTGGCCCTTGCCTGTGTAATGTCTTACTGGCAAGTCATTACTAGATATGACAAAGCCACATTTGCCCTTCAAGAACATGGTTTTAGATGCAATAACTTGGAACAAAGAGAAAAGTCCACAGGGAAACAACCACAACCGTACAACATGTGCCAGTGCTCAGGGTGGTGAAAGGCAGGCTCCAGTGGTGAAAAACCTATGAGACAGTATTTGGCACTCAGACACTGGGGTGATCTGCATTTCAGGAATCCCTTAGCAGGATGAGAAAAGGGTTTCCAATCTAAAAGAAAAAAAATGACAGAAACTGGGAGTGAAAATTCACCTTGTTTAATTTGTGGCATGTCCATGTTTATATCCTCTATGAACCTTGGAGAAGAAGGGAACAGCCATCGCTCTCCCACTCACCTTTAATTGATAGTGTTCTTTCTCTGCAGACTTAGGTTCCAAAGAAATAGGATTTATCTTCAGAATTTATGTTTGGTTTTGTTCGTGAGAGAATTCTTCTGTTTTCTTAACTTCAGAGAAAATGAATCATTGTGCAGTGGGAGGCTTGGACACAAGACTGAACAAGAATGAATTTCTTTTTTTATGAACTAGAGAGTACAAACCCCAACACCTTTTAGTAAATATTTTTTTCATGAAGATTTTCACAGTCTGCTGTATTTGTAACACTAATAGTCCACATTGCCTAGAAGTATTTTACGAGCTTGTTAAGATTTTATTTTTTAAGTATACAATCATCTTGAATCTAACCATGTATATTCTTCCATTTGCTATTTTGATATTTTCAGCTTTTAATTATAAAGCATTACAAGTTGGATAGAAGCCCACTCTAAAAAGTTATAAAGTTGCAATTTTTCATGTACTGAAAGCCTAAAAACATCCAGCATATACTTCACATACCAGCACACAAACAAAATGTGCTGTAGAATCCTTGTAATATGTGAAATGTTTTGACTCAAATAGTTGGTGATGAATAGCTATAGAGATTTATGTGTGTGTGTATAAAGATAGATTTGATTTGTGGTGACTGTAGCACCTCCTTAATCAAATATCTCAATTACAAGTCATGGTGTACCTAGTCTCTGAAAATAACATACTGTTTCAAGGAATTAATGCTACAAACGGGTAAAACCCCCCAGGTTTGGGGTGTTTTAGCACATCTGACAAGATGTTAGGCATTGTAATTTTCACTTCTTTTCATCTACTAGAAAGTAAGTAGTGAATTAATACCTTATTTTCTCATACCATCAGAAAAACATTCTGATTATGCAGAAAAATGAGATTGTGAAATTCCTGAAGTTTGCAGGGAATCCAGAAGGCAGACACAAGACTTGTAGACATGCTGAACTGACTTTAAAAGCCAATAGATTTCAATTTGTGTGTGCCCACTGAAATCCATGTATAACCTTGCTATGGCAACAGCATTGCTGGGGAGAATTAACATAGAGATAGACTTGGTATTACTTTATGTCTTGTTTCAGACTGCTCAAATAACAATAGCAATAGAATGGAAGTGCCCTTTGTGCCAAGAACAATAAAAGGGATGCACACAGTCTGAGTATTCTTGGCAACAAATGCCTCACATGAATTCAACTCTAATATGAAGTATTTTTGGTATTTTATCCTTTCATTGGATGTGCAAAGGATAAGCCTCCTTGGAGCAAGACCCTATCAGTCTTTTCCTTTTTCTGGAAAAGAGTGCAGTTCTTGGAAATAGGGCCTGCAGTTCAATCCAGGATAAATTCTTACTCATTTTAGTAAAAATAGAGGGTTATTTTTTTATTAGTTCAGCACAAAACTCAAATTGTGATATAGTCATAAACTCTAAAATATGATGACTGACTGGTGAAAGAGGGAAGACCTTCCTTGAAGTCTCACAAGGAACTCTGTTTATCCAAGGAAACAATGGTATTCAGCATTTTTGGTGATCCACAGAGCAACATCAGTGAGCAGGTCTGTGTGGGTGGTTGTCATGTTGCTGCCTCTGATAATACCACCTTGCACTTCAAAATTTTTTTCCCATTCTAGCAGCAAGGGTTCTATTGTTACATAAGACTAAATCTTCATTAGAAGAGAGGGGAGAAAGTGCATGATGTTACAACTGTGGAGCATGTGAATTCCTACCTCTTAAAATAGAAGACAATTCTAGTTTTTATATGTTTTAAATCAAGCACAAGATTTTCAGGATCTGGGGTTTTATTTCCACCTGGCATATTGTGCTTCTTCTGTATAAGCAAATTGTCTGCTTCTGGAGACAAGGGCTAGATTTGAGCACACTTTTGCAAGTATGTCATCATCTTCAGGTTCTAATTGTTATCTTAACCACAACACAGCGGTGGTCTCTGGGCAAGAAGGAGGACAATTTTGGTTCTGCTCTGCACAGAACTCTGTTCTTCTATTGATATCAGTGATGAAAATCCCTCTGAATTCTGTGGAAGGAGGGATGAAACAGCGACTCGTAACAAAGACAGCATTGTTTGGCATTGCAGGGGTCTGGGATGGTGGTGATGCCTTTCTTCTTTGTGCTCACTTCCTCTGGCTCATTAGGGCTGTGCCTTTTGGTTTTACAGCTCCAGTGTTTGCTGTTGGGTGTCAGCAGTGCTTTGTGGCTCTGGTTCTTACTCTGCCACAAGGCAGGTGTTCCAGCAATACTTTCAAATGCAAGATCCATTGTAGGGGAGTAGGATTTCTCCTCCTGATTTAAATGAACAAAATCTAAGATTGGTTTGCATTTCACTCTAGATCAGATTTGCATGATTTGTTGATTATTTCCTCCCCCCCTTTTTTTTTAATTCCAGCAATACAGCGTAACTTAAACCCCAAGAGGCTGCCTTGAGCACCTGCATAGCTCTTGTCTTTCTTGACGTGTTGATCAGCCATGTGTTTCCTTCACACAGGATGTCAGCAGGCTTCATTTTCTGTGCTGAAGTGGTAGTAAAATAGTATAAAGAGAGGCTGGGAATTATGGGGGTTATCAAGACCTCTATCTTGTAAGAGGTCCCTGGAGGAGCACTGATATGTGGTTTCAGTCGAGATAAAAACACTGGCACCTCGGTTACGTGGGTGTGAGACACACAGAGTATTCGGACAGCTCCAGGGAGGAGAGAGGATACTCAGTGTCTCAAGGATAGTGGGTACTTTTGCAAGCATATGCATAAGCTTTCAAAATGCATCTTTTCAAATTCTGATATGTAATGATCCTGTTTTTGTAGGCTGAACTATTAAGATTAATTACCATCTATTTTCATTCTTTATAATTACTGTAAAGGTTAGAGAGATATATTTGTTCCAAATTAGATTTTATTCACATATTCAAGTACGTGTTTAGGTTAATTCTACCTGAAGTGGATGAACTATTTTGGTTTTACGAAGCAATATGGGCAAATTTCCCAACTGGGCATTTTAAAAGGAGGAATCTGAAACATCAAATGTGCTCATCATCCCTTGATGAAGAGACCTTTTCCCAGCAGGGAAACCTGCATTTATTGTTATTCATTCCATATTTCAAAAGTAATTCAGCTATAAATTGCAAAGACACAGTTAAAATACATTTTTAATTACTACTAGTATTTCCAAGACTCTCAGAGGTGGCAGCTAGTTTCTTGAAGCATTGTTGTATCTGGGTGCATCTGCTTCTAGTGGAAGATAAAAAAATTCTCTCTGCTTTGGTATTTCCAGGTTAGAAATTAAATTATATACATAATTCCTAGTTTCTCCTGTCTTCTCTTCACAAAACTGTATGGCAGCTAAGGAGGTTTTGTCCCCAGCTTCCCCCAGAGCTCCTGGGGAGCCTGGGCTGTGGATTGTGCCAGCTCACTCTCCCTGAAGGGTGCAGGTAGTGTGGTTGTACAAGACCAGCTCTTCCTTTGCACCTCAACCTGTGGCCCCCAAGGATGCAGCATGAGGCCAGAGCACTTCAGCAGATGGGAAGGAGCCCCTCCTGAAGCTACGGAGGTAGTGCTGCCCATGCCCTGCCTCCTATGCAGCATGTTTCCAAGGTTAGAAACAACCACACTTTCCTTTAAGGCTGCTGGTGTTACAGAGTCTGTGTATTGTATCCTGCTTTGGGAGAGCTGGAGGAAGCAGTGTGAAACCCATGTTTATAAAAGGATGTGAGATATAAACTAACACTCCCTTTCTGATATCTGAAGATTTATCTTCCAGCTGAATTCCTAAAGGGAAAACTACAAAAATTCAACCTCAGTGTTAATTAAGAACCTATAAACTGCATTTATCTGAATTTACATATGGAAGAGAAGGTGGTATGATAAAAGAGATTTAACTACACATCCCTCTCTGCAAATATAAACACAGTTTTCCCTGTGTTTATGCTAGACTCCCTACAAATGCATTGTAATACCAAAAAGGGATCCTTGGACCCCTGAGCACAGCTCTGTGCCAGGGCTGAGTGCTTTGGCAGGCAGCTGCAGCACACAGAGCAATGGGGACTGCTCTGCAGATGAGGGCAGCAGCTATGATCATGACATGAAAGGCAAATCCAGAGCAGGATTTTGAGCGGGGAGAGCTGTGGTCAAAGACGGGAGATGAGCATGTGGGGAGAAAGATGTACAATTATTCCAAACAAGAAAGAAATACTGCCTGAGCAGCAAGGATGAGTAAACAGGATAATTACCAGGAATTTACAGAAGTATTACTGCAATCATGGGTTGGCCTTTGTTTGAGCACAGAGAAGGTGGTGGAGGAGCCAGAAATAAAATCCTGGTTAAAAGTGGCAATGATAGAGATTTTAGGGTAATTTGAATAGACATGGAGAAAAGGGGAAGGAGAAACCTATTCATTAATTTTTGAGCTATCAATGGACCTTGCAGGAGAAGAGAGCAAGGCAAATATGTGGGTCTGACTGCTTACTCACTGTTGTTGGTGCAAATGAGATAATTTTAATTGGAGAAAAGAATGTTAATAAAGAGATACGAAAGGGAAGCAGGGTAGCACCTTCACCAACGGTAAGAAGACAAAGGAAAAAAACAGGGAGAAAATCTCAATGAGCAAAAGATACGCCTGGCTGTTGAAGGTGAGGGAGAAGTAGGGAAAAATGAAAAAGCAACTCTTGTTCTTAAGAAAGAGGTGGAGGGTCTGCTTTAATGCCCAAAGGAGAGAGAAGCTGGTAAGAGGAAGAAAAGGAAATCAAAATACTGGAAGCAGAAGCCTTGAGATTTTGAGAAGCCTGGAGATGAGGGGGAGGAGGGAGAGCAAGCAGCAAGCAGAAAAGGAGGTGGAGCTGGGCAGGCTGCTAAAGCCTTGTAGGCTCCCAGGGAGAAGGAAAGAAACCCAGGAAAAAATGGTTAGTGAGAATCTGAGAGGAAGCACAAGGCGGGTGTGGGGATATGAGCTACAGAATTACAAATGGCGCAGAGGATTGCAGTAGGAACAAAGCAGGAGAGAGGTTTGGTAATGCATCCTCACACAAAGCCTCCTCCCATTATGTCTGAATGTGTTCCTGTCAATTTGATTAAATTAAGCAGTAGATCTCATTATCCAGGTGGTGAGTGGATGTTGGTACATAGCCCCTAGGAGTACATAGAGCCTATGGGAGAAATCGATTTATGGGTCAGTGGCCAAAATTTTAAAAATCCCTGAAAAACCCAAGAAATGTGATCCCAAACAAAGCCTATCTTTTCCCATTTCCTTTTTATTTTTTTTTTATTATTTTTTATTTTCCTTTTGGCGGTGAAAGAACAAGAGCAGAAACAAAATACTCTGCATCTGATGTGAAGAAAAATATCTGATTCCTGGTCTTCCTAAGGAATGCCCAAGGAACAAAGTGGCAAATTTTTTCTAGTGCTGCTACTGCAGGAGCTGCAGCCTCACTGTGCCACTGTGTGGGAGAGCACAGACCACACTCCAAGGAGTTGCATTTCACTCCTCAACAGGGATTTGACTCCACCTCTCTCTGGTGACTCTCTAAGGGCTGGGCTGATGAGTCCTTTGCCAGTCACACTTTGTACAAGGCACAAAGTGTCACAAGCCGGGACTGCTTGTGTCACCTGCCTGGGCGGTTCTCTTCTCTGGAGGGACATGGCAGGTTCACACCCACTGGCTGCCCAGCCCAGGTTGTGGCTGTTAATTAAGTTGCTCCATCTTCCACAAACAGACCCTGCAGGGTGGTGTGAAGGGGTATCTGCCCGCCCTGCTGGCAGCCAAAGGTGGTCCACAAAAGAGTTGCTGGGGCAGAAACAGAGAAGGTGAATGGCTTTATGGCCTGAGCCTGGAGTAATGTTAGAAGACCAGGGAAACACGTGACATTTGTTTTAGATGGGCTGATATTTTTTAAGGAAGCATAATTATCTGGGATGATCAAACATAAACAGCCACCCTGAGAGAGGCACAGGATTGCCTCACGGCTTTCACACTGAGTCCCATGGATGCTGGAAGGTGACTGGAGTGATGCAGTTAGCAATGTATGGAGGAGATGAAGCTGCCTAAGGGAACACTTGATTGGTGGGCCTTGGTGTCTCCTTCTGAGAAACTCTAATGAGCAAGAACTGGTTTGTTTGTTCTAAAGCACAAGTCTGATGAGGAGTGGCTCGGGGAGCTGGGGGTGTTCAGCCTGGAGAAAAGGAGGCTTGGGGGAGACTTAATCACTCTCTACATCTGCCTAAAATGAGGTCATAGCAAGGTAGGTGTTAGTGTCTTCTCCCAAGTAACGAGTGACAGGATGAGAGGACATGACCTCAAGTTGTGCCAGGAGAGGTTTAGATTGAGTACTAGGAAAAGTTTCTTCTCCAAGATGATTGTCAACTTCTGTCTGCCCAGAAAATTGCTGGAGCTATTTAAAAGAAATATAGATATGGCACTTAGGGACATGGTTTAGTGGTGGACTTGGCAGTGCTGGGTCAACAGCTGGGCTCAATGATCTTAGAGATCTTTTCCAACCTGAATATTTCTATGATTCTATGATTTGCTGAGCTCATGGGGCTTTTGAGGCAGCAAAAATATATGCTTGAGTATAAATGTGGTCCTCAGAAAAGAAGAAACTGAGGGAGATCCTAGATCTCACTCTGTGCCATGCCTTCCTCTCTGCACTGAGACTGTGAACTGCCCTTGCACAAGCGGTGGGCAGTCTGCTTAGCAGGGAAACAGGATTCATTCCTCTCTGTGTCTGTTGGCTTCTAGCAGCACAGAGGTGCAGGGCCTCTTGCCCCAGGAGCTCACCAGCAGCCCTACTTGCCGAGGAGTCCCTCTGGTCAGAACCAGGGATCTCACACCACCCCTCTAAGCCCCAGCCACGTTCTCCAACATGGCTGTTTCTCTTCAAGCATGGTGCATTCCATGGATTGCTTTGGGCAGGTTTCTGTAGACCTGCCAAGCATCTCACCATGTGTGTAGCCTTTGTTTTTGTTCCTCTCTGGCCTGGGTAAAGTGCATGTGCTCAGTGCCAAAGTTTTCCCACCATTTGCTGAGTCTACTGCAGGCTTCCCTTACCTCAGCTGCAAACTCCACACCCAGAGCTGAGGCTGGAGAGGGAGAAGCTCTTGGCCAGTGGTTCCCTTTGTTGGTATGGAGGTTTGAGCTCCCTGGCTGTCAGCACCATCCTTGTTCGCTGGAGCTCAGGGTCGCCTCTCCTGCTCCCCTGGCTGACGCCGAGCCTGCCCACAGTGGGACTCAGCTGGCACTGGCTTAGAGCAAGGCGTGCTCTAGCTGATGAAGCGAGGTCTGTTTAATACTTGTCTGCCTCAATGTGTAAATATTATGAGGAATCTGAAAAAAAATCTCCTGAAAGCGACTTTACACAGATGTTACCATGAATAGATTATTGTCCATTTATGGCCGAGGGAGAGACTTTGTAATTTACAGTTGCTTTTATATCTCTATGATTTCTGTGGCACTGGGAGTAGTCAGCAAAAATCTGTTAAAAACAAAGAAGACAGAGTTAGGATCTGTAATAGGAGAAAGAAGGATGGTGGAAGGGTGATTTATGATTACTCAAAGAAAACAGTTTTATCTGTTTGCTCAAAGGTAGATTGTCTTCTTAAGAAAAAAATACTGCTGTGTAAACAGGGATACATAATCATTTATAATGAGAAAATTTAAACAGGTGATTCTTCATAAAAGTACAAATAAATGTACAGCTGTTTTGACAACAGCGTCCTTAATGGCCAACATCCTCTTTAATTAGCTCTTGGATACGCTGCTTTAGACTTTCCTTTACCTGCTCCACATGCTACATGACCTCCTCACAACAGTCTTAGCTTGGAGGGTGACTTTTGTACAAATGAAACTTGGAAATGTTGCCAACATTTCAAACAATCACAGCAGAAGAAAGCCCTGAGATTTTCTGATAACCTTAAAAGCAATATGGAATGTAGCCTCACGCCAGGCACCAGACCCAGAGGGCTGCTAGATCCAAGGGAAGCTCTTGGCTCAACCTTTGCTTATCAGTGTGCATGATAAATCGAGGTTGTTAATGCCATCTGAAGAGTGTGTAAAGAAACATGAACACACAGCCATAAACCAGGGCTACCTTGTCCATGGGAAAATTGCAGTACTGGCAAAGGAGCCTCAAAAATGGCTTTTGTTGTGAGTTTTGAGGGTTGGGGACAGAGGGACAGGCTGAGAGGGAACTAACAGCAGAAGACACTGGGCTCTGATGCGTCTCACTGGGCTTGTTTTTATACTTAGCGAAGTTACGTTTTAGGAACACCCCTGTCCCAGGAATGCGAATGCAACTAAAAATAACTCAAAATTAATGTAAGCTAAAGGCAGCCCACCTGGTGGCTGCAAACGCATTTATCTCCTGTTCTTTCCTTCCTTCCTTCCTTCCTGCCTGCCTGCCTGCCTGCTTCCCTGGGCTCAATTCAACCAGAGCACAGGTGTCTTCCTGCACACCAGCACTGGAAAGAGGAAGCAGCCACTTTTCTGTTAAACCAGTGAGGGATTGATCACTTGTGTTGATTTACCAAGATGGAGCAGGGCGATGCTGATGTCCTTCAGACGCTTCCTTTCCAAGCCTCTGCAGTCACAGAGGGAGCCAGCAAGGTGGGACTTGGGATGGCTGCCCCATCTGAGCTGCAAAGGAGCAGATCCCCTCAGATCTCACAGAGAGAGGAGACAGTACTACGCCAGCCAAAGCCAAACATAACCATGAGTTATGTCAGCACAGGTAGTAGGAGGACCCATCCTGGGTCATACCTTCCTTCTACTCATTTGATCTCTTGGACTCTTAACAGTTACCAGTTGAGGTCTTCTTTCCACTGCAGCTGAAGGGAGATAAGTAGACATTGACAGTTGAATAATTTTATTTAGTTAGACCTTTTTTATGTAAAGGGCATCTGCTACATGTTCCTTTCAAAGAATGTCTTCAAAGACAGCGATTTCTTTTGGCTTAACCATACTAGTCCAAATCTAACCTTAAAGCAAGACAGGGAAGAGCTGCTCAGCCAAGTCCTGCTCTTGGAAGCAGTCACCAGCTGTGGACATTTTCTAGAGGTGGGACTGGGTACAAGGGAGCACTGCTGTTTATCAGCTTTTCCAGCAATTCCTATGTGGACATGTACACATTACCTAAATTTTCACCCTCTGCATGTCTTTACACTCTGCAAAAGTGTAAAGACAATTTTTCTAAATAGCTTTTGGATCTAATGGAGAAAGATACCACATATAGGACTTCTGGGTATGTAATCAGGCCCAACAAGTAGCCTGCAGACCACGTTTCAAAGCCTTCAGCTTTGAGGTGTTCATTTCAGCAGTCCTTTAAGAACAACCTACTGCCCTTGCATGTGAGCTAGCGCCTGGACCTGTGAGCAGTGTGGGGTATGTGGATGGTCCCAAAGGGGAGCCACCCCACACTGCTCTGGAGGCCATCTCATCCTGGAAACACTATTTAGATGGAAAATGGAGCTTCACAGTGCTAGCCCCATGTTTCGACACAGGTTTTATTTTAATCTTAGCATGTGTAACAGGTTCATACACTGAATGGTAATTGAAAATGTCAGGTTTTACCCTGAAAGAAAGACACCAAATATGTTGGCAAGAAAACAAAATCCACAGCTGTTCTTGTGCCATTTGATTCCTTTCAATAAGCTTTAAGAAAAGGCAGCAGTGATGTGTTCGCAGCAGCTCCGGGCACTGGCCCAGGGAGGAAAGAGGGTGTGAGCCTACCCTGTTGTCCACTCTCCATGTTCTCATCAACGCAGCTACTAATGACCCTCCTTAAATCTCATTTCTCAGCCTGCCTCTCTCTATTGTAGTGCTGCACCTACATGAAGGGGCAGAGGTTGCCTCTTCTCCTACTTGTCAGCCTATTCCAGAGAGGGCCACCTTACTGATGGACCAGGGTTTGACTCTTAGAGACTGCCATCAAGTTTCCTGGGCACTTGTCCTCAGCTACCAAAAAGAGGCAAGACCTCCTTCTATATTCTTATTTTTAACCAAAAGGGACACAGGAGAAGGAACTCAGGAGGTCTGAAGTGAGATACATCTGAGATGAGAGATGCTTGGGAGCCACCTCACACCAAGAATTTCCAAGCACCCCTCTCTATTTGGCTTACACTTCTCAGGTAGGCTGCTTACTCTGCCAATTTGAAGGATCTCAGCAAAGAACCACTCAGAGCTGGTCAGAAACACAGTGGGGAAGCAGAAGAAAGTTGCCAAATGAGCCAAAGCGGAGGAGAAGAGGGGCACTGTTCAGAGGGAGCTGCAGAGAAAATAAAAAGACAAGCTAAAAGGAAAGAAATGCTCGCTGCTGTGCAACTGATGGATAGGCAGAACCAGAGAGGAAAGAGGGAAACTGAAACCGAAAAATGTCATTACTTATAGTTCTTCAGCTGATTTTCTAAACACATTGAAGCCCAACATATCTTTTTTAAACAGATATCCATCCCTCTTGTGAATCCAGGAGAATTATGTCCATGCTGATAGTACCCTTCACGTTCATACTACTGTAAAATACGCAAGGAGATTTCATACATTAAATGCTCTTTTGAAGTTCATGGCTGCCTACTATGTAGAGACTCCTTCCTCAGTGTCTTTTCTGTTCTTTTTCTCCTGAGTGTCATTAGATCAGTGAAACACAACAGGCACTACCACCACTCTTACTTTGTCTTTTGAAAGCTTATATTGATCTCAATTTGCTTTGATTTTATTCTTGATAGCTCAAGAATTCCCCATGACTGTACAAAAGAAATTATTGGTAATTCAGTTGGGGCTTTATTAACAAATTTTTTCTGCTCTCTAAAAGGTTTGTCACTGCGCAAGGTTCAAATCTTCCATCCATACCAGACCTTTCTCATATTTCCTTTATTATTGCTTGTATAAATTGCTTCTCATTTTGTTAATGCACATAATTTTCTTACTGAGCACAGGTTGGAACAAAGGGCTCAATAATATCTAATGGGTTATTTTGCTTTTGTCTTCACTGGAGCTTTCAGCTGGCTTCTGAACACTACCACAACTAATACAGATGACTACAGTAAATGCTGAAGCCTGAGCAGGCAAAAAAATAAATTTCAGAATATATAAAAGAGAATGTATTTTCAAATCTCCTGGACTTGCAATTCATCCGAGAGTTGTTAGAAGCCAGCAGAAGCAACTGCAGACCCAGTAGTCAGTGTCTTTAGATTATTGAGGAGCACATTGATGTTTCAGAAGACTGAAAAAGGTATACCACACTTAAATATATTCAGAAAGGAAGGGAAACAAGCTCTCAGGCAATTATAGACCAGTCTGCCAAGCTTCAGTTCTCAGAAAAATACTGTGAATATTAAAAACATAGAAAAAACCCTAGCCTTAACTTGGCTTGAATTGGTGTATCCGGGTAGATACTGATAATACAGACAAAGTTCCCTGTCTCAACTTGGGTATGCTTTACAAGGCATACCCATCCAGAGATTGGATATTCAGTTGTCCAGCATTCTTGGATAAACACCAGTGAGTCAGAGAAACAACCAGTGACATCAGGAAGGCCTTGGTATTGCTCCACAAAACTCTCTCAAGAGCAAGCTAAGTGGACTAAATAAGTAGTAAATCTGCTGGAAAGCTTTGCTCAAAGGATCATTATCAGAGGTCCATGATTAGACTTTAAGGCCTTATGGAATAGATTTCCTATGGACCAGTCTCAGGCCAAGCAGAAGCTAATGTAACCATTAATGGTCAATGGTCTACGGTCTCACTTTTGGATGGGGAGAGAAATGCCTTTGAAAGACATAAAGTCTTTCTTCTGTTGGTATTGTCTCTCTTCTCTCTCCTGCTCTGTTATGGCCTTGTCTCAGTGTCTTTATTGTCTTTCTTTCCCTCTTCCTGAAAGACATCATCTTTTGTATCAGTAGTTTTTCTGACAACACTGCCTCATAAACAGCAATTTTCTTCAGTTACACATTCGAAGGAGGTGTTTTTACCCTCAGGTAAAAGCCCAAAAACAAAAAGGTGAAACATGGTGTTTAGTTCCTGTTTTACATTCTCAGAAGGGTGATGTGTTGTGCCCTCCCTGTGACATGCAACTTCCTCTCACACATTTGGGATAAAATCTCTGCATTAATGGTTTAAGCAAAAGTGTGGTCTACAAGCTTAGAAACGAACAGAAGGATAATAAAAAAAGCTGTTATAAGCTAAGAGTCTTACAGATGCTTATTTTCATCCCATATTAGAGATTTAAACAAGAGACTTAAGTGGCAAGCCTACTTGGCTCCAAGCAGAGTCAACCAAGAGAATGAGTGAAGCATTTCTGGTGGGTGATTCATCCTGACTAACACCCGATCTACCCACTCACACTGACTTGAGGGAGACTGGGCTTCTGGACAGAGCCTCAGCCAGGGGTCCAGGAGGTGCTGCCAAAGGCACTGCTGTGCCAGGAATCAGTAAACCTGCTTAGCTAAAGGAAGGGGTCAGCAAATTTTTAGGGAGAGTAGTAATTGCAGAAACTGATATTGTCCAGAGATGGTGGGACAATATTGCATCACTGTTCCTTCAGTGCTACACAGGACTGTCATTTGCTCCAGGAACTTCATTTTTAGAACTCTGTTTTAGTTATCCTAAATTGTGTTGATGTTTAATTTTTGTAAGTTTTGTCCTGTTAAAAAAAAGTTTTCACTGAAGAAAATCTTGGTAAACCTGTCAGCACATCCTGCCTTTTTGCTGATCTGGAAGTGATAAAAAAAATCCTATCTAAGCTGAGCTGGGGAGTGGTACTTTGACCCATGTCTGCTTCCTGTAAATCATTATCTCTTGTCTTTGGTTTGACCCTTGGCTTTAATTTCTACCTCCAGGTGATCCAGGTTGGTTGGAGTGCTTCTTCCTTCCCAGTTCAGAGGAGCAGACCATTTCAATTTTGTACAAGATGCCTAAGGGATTCAAAGTAGGAGTTCCATTGACTCAGCTTTTGCCTTCATGTCAGGTTTGTTGTTTGATGCCACCAAGAAAATGGGTGTTCATTCACCAGAGGAAGTTATGCCTGATCTGGGAGAGCCCTCCAATCATACCCAGGAGCAAAGAAAATTTTGAGCTCTCACACCCATGTTTCTAACACCTCTCCATTGCCCCCCTCTTTTCTGTTTCATAAAACTTATCTTCACTCACAAGCCCTTCCTCAAAACCAGCACTTCTTATCATCTCCGCTCTGGCCTGAAAGACGTTCACTATCCACCATCTACCATCCTTGTGTCACATCTTCCAGCAAAAGCTTTAGAGCGTCAGCTCACGGCCAGCACTGCCCAGGGGAGCTCCTCAAAACCACTTGCATGAGTCCTTCTGGACTATCCTTTGGTACAGCCACATCAGGCTTTAAGTGTGCAGGACTGCTTGTCCTTGTCCTCGTCCTCCTCCATTAGTCAATACTTGCCTGTTGTCTGCAGTGCTATATTTAAACAGTGAACTACTTGGAGCACACCCTGTCCTTTCCTTTTGTGATTGCACAGTGCCTCATAAAATGGGATATTGCTTCATGGCTTGTGCTCTTTAACATGGACGCAAAGCAAACAAATTATATTAATACTACTACAAGCCTTTCCTTACTTCCTGCTTTTGTCTTTCTTTTTTTTCTTTATTTTTTCTTCACTGTTATAGTTACGCTTATTTCATTTAAATAAAAGAACCACTCAGATACCACTTGACTTTTATTTTCCCAAACAATTTTCACTTCTTAGTCCAAAGTTAAAAATACTGAATATTGGAACAAGCAATGTGGAGGTTGTGTTTAATAAAATAATTTGTCTTTGTGGGCACTTCTGTTTTTTGGGAAAATGTCTCAGCAAAGGCCTATGCATAGTATTGAAACCAAACCCCAGTTCATTTGTTTTTCTTTTTACTTTGATCAATACCTCAATGAACAGCTCTTGTATTAAAAAAACCCAATGTTGCTTACACCTTTCTTTTTGATCACTTTAAGAGCTGCTACTGAATAATTAACTTTGTTCTTTGAAAATATCTTCCCTTCCTCTCAGATGCATCACTAAGCATGACATACAAAACACAAGACACATACGGCTGAAGCTTGTAAAATACAATTTTTGCTTTTTTTATTGCAAATAGCAAATTTGCCCTCAAATGTTGTTTTAGTTACTCACAAACTATTTGTATATATGAGAGAAGTGTACCAAGTAGTTTTGTCACTTTATTGGAGAGAAGATATCCACAATTTATGCAACACTCTAAGGTCAGTAACATCTAGGCAGTAGAAGTCTTACCTGCAATCCTCATTTCTCCATGTGGGACCTGAACCCTGCTTTCCCAGAGAGTGGTCTGAGCAGAAGCCAGAGGGCTATTTATGGAAAAGGGCCTACCGTGGGGTTCTTCTGCAGTCCTGCCAGGGATGGGACATGGCAACCACCTTACTAATTTTGCTGTTATTTTGCTTCAGGGATAGAAAAGAGAGACACAGACACTATAGCAAGATATGAATTGTTAATAAAATTAAATTTTTTATATGATCTGTTTATTTTTCTACCAAAGACTGTTGCTAAAACTCGTATTTCGGTAAGCAAAACAAAAGGCAAAATTAAACATATAAAATACCAGATTGTCATAAACTATGGGAAATTTTAGCTTCTGGCATACTTGGACAGCAGCCTGATGGAAAAGAGGACAAAGGATGGGACTGGATTTTTAGTATGAGCAACTTGTTCTTCATTCGTATGTTCACTGCAATCCCAAGAATTAATGGCTCTATAAATGAGCCACCAAAATGGTAAGAGTTATCTACATATTCTATTTATTTTATAATGGCTGTTAATCTTATACCTGATTTGATAACACAGATCATCACATCTTGATTTTTGTGTGCTTAATTTAAACAGTAATTAACTATGCATTATATATGCAAATTGCAATGCAGAAGTCTCTATAAGTAAATGAAGATGGGGCTGTAGTCCAAAAACAAGTGTACAAAGCTGTTGCTGAATTCCTATGTGAGTACAAAAAGGAGATTAGTTGAAGAAACAGGATATTTATCTCTATTATAGGCCAGCCCATGCCAGTAGGTATCCAGACACATGGTGAAGGGAAAAGGAAGATATTAACCTAAGGGGCCACATCTATGAGAGCCTCATGACCAGAGTATCCCTTCTGGACAAGTTCTGCTGTCATAAAGTTTGGCTGCTTTCATGGCTCAAAGTGAACAGAAGAGACCCAAAATGCAGTAGGAAGAGATGTAAATGGCGGTGTTTCTTCTTGGGGAAATGAAAGAAATAGAAATCTGGAAAGTGAAGTGAAAATACACACTGAACTCAGGCTGACAAAATTTGGTACATTGCCCTTCGGTCCAGACCCCTGATTTATGTCTGAAACTTAATTGAACAGGACATCTAAATAATTGTTTCTGTGTGCTGAAGTGCAGTGACAAGCCAGATTTGCAAAGAAAACACAAACCTTCAATTACAAGTACTCCATTTCCTTAATGACAACTTAGGCTCTTGTTTCATGGTCACATCCTTGAGAAAGTTCACATCCTGGTGGAGATAAGTCCTGCTTCCCCCAGCTCCTGTGGACATGCCACTCCCCCTCCCTTTTGTCAATGCACTTGTGTGGCCAGGCAATAAATTGGCTCTGAGGATTCAACTGATTTGAAACAATCCCTTTTTCCTCTAAAAAAGACTGCTCTCAAACCCCCTAAGCAGTGCCTTTGGGGTGAGACACTGACAACAAAACCCTGGGTGAGGTGGTGGCAGCCTACTCTTGCTCTCTCACCTATTGGGGACATTAATTTCTCAGGATCAAGTGGACAGAAAGACGAAAGAATCCCAAATTGTTCTAAGTTTTGTGGGAGGGATTTAAAAAATTGGCCAGTCCGAACTTCTGTACTAAGGCAAATAAATTGTCTTTGTTCTCTGCCCAAGATACACCTTTTCTCCACAGTTTTTAAAAACTTGGCGTGAAGGATGCCCTTTTAGATTCAAGATAAAATAAGAGAAAATTTCCCACCTTTATCTTCCTGAATCCATCTAATCCTTCTTCCTTCCTTTTGACTTATCTTTATGTGTGTATCTATTGAGTTGTGGAAGAGGTTTGAGTGATGTGTTCTCCAAAAATTGCCTATGGTCTTCGATGTACCTATGGAAGGTCTTCAATGTACCTATAGAAAAGCTTTCATTAATATTCCTTAGGAGATGAAGGAATAAATACCTCAACGTGTACACTCCTTCAGTAGGTATTTGTTTTTAAAAACAGGTATGTAAACAGCCATGCTAGAACTTGCTAAACTTCTTGATGTAATTATTACCATCCTGTGACTGTATTCCTGTATGATGAACACTCTTTTAACATAGTTCAATGTAAACATTTGATGAGTTAAGAAAAAGCTTTCTTGTTTTTCCAAAATAGGTTCCATTGGATTACAGTACTAAGAGACCTAAGTTCCTTGAAGTGTTTCAGGAATCATTTTTTTATTTTGCTAAAATGTAAACCACTGGAGCAGCCTGTTCCTGAAGGACTGCATCCCGTACGAGAGACCCATATGGGATGCAGTGCTGGAGCACTACATGAAGAACTGCAGCCCATGGGAAAGACCTTTGTTACAGGACTGTGTCTCATTGTCTCATGTGATGGACCCCATGCTGGAGCAGTCGAAGAGCATGAGGAGCAAAACAGAGAGAACATGTCATGAACTGACTGCAACCCCTATTTCTCACATCTCTGCAGTTCTCCGGGGGGAGGAAGTAGAGAAATTGGGAAAGAAGTCGAGCCCAGGAAGAAGGAAGGGATTGAGGGGAAAGGTGTTTTAAGATCTGGTTTTATTTCTCATCATCCCACTCTGATTTGATTGGTAATAACATCCCAAGTTGAGTCTGTTTTGACTGTGATGATAACTGGTGACTGATTTTTCCCTGTCACTATCTCGACCCACAAACCTTTCATTATATTTTCTCTCCCCTGCCCAGATGAGGGGGAGAGTAATTGATTGGTTTGGTGGGCACCTGGCACCCAGACAGTCAGCCCACCACACACATGATTGTGTTGGAGGTGAGATGTCTGAAGCAACCATTGGCAGGTTTGCAGGCTCGTAGTGTGTAGAGTAGGAAAAACTGGTCATGACAGCAAACTCCAGGCTGCCTTCAGTAGACAGCATGAATATAACCATTGTCTTGGCAATATGGGAAGACTGTGTGCTTGGTCTCTATATGAAGGAAACTTCAGCATACAAGGATGCTTCAAAACAATCCAATCCTTACAGATTTCATTTGCCCTTAAGTAATCTGATGGTAGAGCAATACTTTTAATTTTATCCGTCTGCTAATCTTCAAGGTCATTTCTCCAGTCTTTCTCACCCTGCAGGCATTCCTCAAGTCAACATCTTCTCCTCTGGCCCACAGATCACTGTCTGTTGTTCAATATCGTCAGGATACAGCCAACAGATTCTACCTTCTTTGTGTCTACATTTGGTCACCTACTGGTGATTGTAAACACCTCAAATTGTCATTGTTCTTTATCTCATGCTTTTATTATGAACATTTTATTATACACATCTCCAACTGAAAGTTGTTCAAACAGTGCTTCAAGAACTGTGAGGATGACAAAGCCCTAATGCTAGGGCCTTCTCCACAAATAGATTTGAAATTTCAGAAGGCTGTACTTGTTATTTCATTTCATTTTATTTCATGCATTTAAATAAAGATGCAAAATACAAAGCAGAAAGCAAGAAGATTTTCTCTCTCTCTAGCAAGCGGCAGCTCCGAGAGATTGTCTCTCTGTGTCTGTCCCCTGAACAGCACACTGTTCCACAATTATGAAAACAAAAATAGATAAAGTCTTGTCATTGGCCAAGGAAGATACATTACCAAAACTTTATCTTGTTTACATTCCTTGTCAAAGATTTCTCCTGAGAACTTTGCAAATGCTCCCTTTAGAAATGGAGAAGTGCCACAACCCAGGATATTTAAAAGGAATTGCCTTTTTCAAGCTTGTTGCTGTGATTTTTCTAAGATCCACTAAAAAGTCAGCCCACAGAAGAATCTTTTGGCTCTCTCTCATCTACAATTTAGTGAAAATGTTATTAATGTTAGACTCTGTATTCTCACCAGGACTCTTTCCCTTGCTCATCTGAGCCCTGCACCACAGAGTCACAGGAGCTGTGAGACACACTGCCTGGGTAAATAAATGTGACAACAATGTTTGCAGTTACTTCTTCTGGAACAGCATTGCCACGTAAGGTCATATTTATTTTCATAGCCTTTGTTTTCTGACCTGTTGGTTATAAGACCTTTTTGTTTTGTTGTTCTGACTAAGCTGTTTGTCTTCCGTTGTATCTCATCTGCTGATGAATAGATATCATCAGCAAACCAAGACTGCTGAACACCACTGGGACTCCAGTCTCTGTGCAGATATTTGCTACACAGCACTAGCGAGATATTGCAGGGAGATGATGTCCCTTCTCCTATGCTGCCAGCGACATCAAAGCAATGACTTAATTACCTGTGTACTGAGAAAGGTTTTGCAAAATATAAATTTTTTTGCAAAGAAATCAGTAATTTTTCAGTGTCTTTCTACAACAGCATTGTTGTCAAATGCTTTCCTACAATCGCTATATTTGCTACTAATTTTTTGTTCATTAGTATTACAGGTAGTAATAAATTATACAGTATTACAGTAGCATAAAAGTATGGTCAATGAACAAAGAACTGGGAAGGAAACCAGCTAGCTCTACTTAGTGGCTTGTCTTCAGAATAATTGTACTAAGCCCCATACTGGGCAGGAGCATTATTCGTCTCCAGTTGTTTTCTTATGTAATTCTGTCATGGTGGATTTCCTCCCTTCCTTTGAGACGAATTTTAGTTCCCTGCTGTAGTCGTATTCTTTATATCACTTAGAGTGGATGTACACTTCCTATTCTTGCTGACAGTCTTTATAACTCTGTAGTTTTCTGCTGGGAGCTTCCAGTTCACCCTATGCAATCCATCTGATTATCCAGATCTTTTCTCTTACTTTCATTGCCAGGTTCAGTCTTGTTTCAGCTGGGGGTCTATTTAGCCCACAATAGAAGTAGTCCATGATCCATGGTGGAATAACCTGTATTGCCCTATATGTTTTTGTACTTGTGTTTTGTCCTTTGTGTTTTGTGCAGTAGGAGTGAATCACTGCTGCTTCTTTCCTTTGGAAAGTCTGGACACATTCTCAGCTATATCCATGAATGTGCTTCTCATGGGTCTCTAGGTCTAGCCATAGAGACATGATTGGAAAGGGATTCCAAGTCCTTCCAGACAGAAAACTAATCTGAAGAGAAGAAGCTGGCAGCAGTGCCGTGATGCTTCCTATTGCACGACTGAGCCATCGACTCTGAGTGACCACTTGTAAACAGGAAAGGACTTGTTCCCATAGCCTATGAAACCATATCTCTACATCTGTCACTACCCAAAAATTCCTACAGTTAAGAGTAAAGAGATAGATCTAAATGTGAAATGCTCAAATTGTATAAAATACTTCTACTTTCATTCTTCCAGAGAGTCATGTGGAAGGCTCTTGATCAAAGGTAATTTTTTTTCTTGCTTTCTTGCTTGTGAACTGACATCAGGAGTACATGTCTGTCACTGTTGCACATAGTATGAAGAGAAAAGACTCCAAAATTCCAGAAGATCAGAAGGCTTTTCTTTATTCCGAGATCGATCCCTTTATAGGGTCTTTCATTAACAGCTACTTGATTGGTTAAGTGACACAGCTCCTCTCTACCACCATTGGATGAGATAGAGAGGGCATATTTTGAAAACACACACAAGAAAGTAACAAACTAAAGTGAAAACCAGCACCTGTTATTTAGAGAACAAGAGATGCTTATAAAACCTCTATCAGTCTTTTCCTCAAAACAGGAAATGCCTACAGAACTGTTCTCTTTAAAGGTAAAATGTTTTTCCTTGGGAAAATTCAGGCCTGGTGCTGGATTTCTCTAAGAATCACTAAATGTCAGTCCCACACATGTCTGTTTTTACATGTGAAATATGAACTCAGGAACTCAATTGAAGCAATATAGTTTATGCAATTTTATCCCTTTATGAATAAAACAAGTGGTGTTACTGTGATAGACATTTGTAGTGTTGAATGTTCATTTCTGGTTTTACTAACATTAAAACATTACAACCCACCCGATCAGTGTTAATAGATACTAAACTATATGAACTATGAAAAGTATTGATAGTGCTGGAGAAGTTTCTGTGGACACTTTTGGAAGACTATAAATGCTAAAGAACTAAGAAAACTTGGGCAGTCTAGAAAGCACTCTATATAACTGATCTTTACCTCAAGTCACAGGATAATGATGGCTTTTTTCTTTGTGTGATTAGTTCATTAATTTTTACCCATAGCCAGAACACCTTTTTTGTGATTGTCAGTTGCAGGTGCTGTTTCTTAGGCTGGCATCTGCCCTTTGCTTAAAACCTCCATGCAAGGACTGAGATTCCTGTTAGGACGTCACCAAGAAAATGCTGTAATGATCCGAGCTAGTGCAAATCAAAGTGGGCTTGAAGCCTCTTGGAGAACATGGTGGGGAGCTGCTGCCCTTGCAGCAGGCTCCTGAAAATCAGTTGTCCCCTGCCATCCAACAGCCAAGCGCTTTACAAACAGTATGCACCTACTCCTAAGCCCTTGGGTAGCTACAGAAATCAGTAAGACTATGGTAAGAATTGACCTTTTGACAGTAAGACACAGAATGTGGAAGCTTCTCCATATGTTATGTGCTGTGAACCAACAGGCCAACAAGGTTCTGCCAGTAAATCCAAATGCTGTCATCAAAGCTGCTGTTCAGGAGCACAGAGGTATGAGTTAATAGATCCTGACAAAGTCAAGCTCATAAATTACTTAATCAAAATACGTGAGTGTGTCAGATGATAACCTTTTTCTTTCAGTACTAAAGATTAACAAAAGGCTCATTGTCACCAAATCACAAAAGGTTGCTGAGTCTATTTTTTCCTGAGTTTCTTAGGAATTAGAGGATAGCTAGCAATTTCACTTATAAATATTTGCCTTCCTAGTCAGGCAGTGGAAGCTTGGAAGGCTGGAAGAATGATTGCTGTTCTGCATCTGCAGAGAAGGCAAATGGGCTCTAAAGCTATAATCCTTGTTTATGAAGCCTTCTCTTGGATTGATGTACAGAGCTGGAAACCTCTATAAAATGTGTGTTCCAGATCTGACCCTGACTTCTAGGACCAGGGTCTAGCACAATGCACCTAGAAATTGGCTCCCAAAGGGAGCAGCCATGCTGACTGACCTCCCTGGGTGCTCTGGGCAGCGTCTGCTGTGCTGAGCAGTCCCAGTCATTTTCTCATCATTCAAAAGCTCGGCAACAGCAATCTGCATGCCTTGCTTGGCAGCCATCCCAGTAGCACAAGAGCACTCTGTGATGGGCTCTTTGAGTTTCTAGGCTTGTGTGACTATTTTTCAGACCTTGTAACAGCAACATTTCACACTATCTTCCACGGTTTATGGATACAATGGCACTGTAAGTGAAATATTAGGCATACACACTTCAACAGACTAAGCAAACCCTTAGAGATAATCAGGGATTTTGAGTTCTACTCCTTTAAGGAGAATATATCCATATATATGGACACCCTCCCCCAAAGAAGGATGGATTTGGAACCTCTGCTCTCAGACAGGTCCCATTCGAGCATGTGGAATTCCAAAAGCAATGACAGATTAGAAACTCATGCCAAAGTCGCTCAAGCATTTAATAGAGTCTGAAGAAGGCAGTGTCAATCTTTCCTTTGTCCAGAATTACTTTAGCAGAAGTATGCAGGCTCTTCACATTCTCTGCGTGGTTCAAGTGAAGCAAAATCTCATCTAAGTGCAGCAATCTCGGGGCATTAAATTACATTTAACCTAAATCGTTAACTGTTGTTGATTCTCCATGTCATAATTATATTGGCTAGAAACGGGATCAAGTCAACAGCGTGGAGGAGACGTCAGTGGGGTGACTGTGAAATGACAGGCAGCAGCACCAATCCGCAGCCCCTCCGGGCAGCTCGTGTGCGCTCACAGCTCCCGGCTGGGAGGGCTCAGGGGAGGAGGGGGGCTCTGCACATATGTCCAGAAATTGCTGCAGTGGATGGCTTGGCTTGGCTCTCGCTGCTATTTAAAGGCACATGAGCTGCATGTTAAATTGGGCATTAGTATTTGCCTGGTTCTCCAACACACAGCGGGTCTGACCGTGCTACACACACATTGAGGACAAAATGCAGGCAGAGCCCATAAGGGCAGAAATTACAGGACACCAGGGACTGATTCCTGCTTCTCCTCTCCAGATGACAGTTTCATAAGGGCAACTCCCTAAACTAGAACAGTATTAGCAAATTAGGATTATGGCTTGCCAATGTGCTTTGAGCTGCCAATAAATGCTTGGTTTCTTCTTCAAAGTGCCAGCTCAGGTAAATCTCTGGATGTTTAGTACAAGAAAAGAAAGAGTATTTTGAAGCACTTGCAAGCTGAAAAAAATAAAGAGGACTTGTCTCTTCCACCACCAAAATACTCAGCATGGGTGCCCATTGCTAGCAGCTATTGCAGCTCTGTATACAGCTCTGTAGCTATAAAGCCTCTGGACACCTGAAGATTTACAGTGGACTCATTATAGGAAAATAAAACAAGGAATTCTGCTAAGTCTTTAAATTGCTGTCTAAAATACCTATCAGCTGACAAGCAAAATATTACTGAAAAGATTTTAAAACACAAGTGAGAGAGCAACCACTGCACAAAGAAACTGAAGCTGTGTCTATACTAACAAATTAAATGTGCCTGGGGCCACTCCCTGGCACTGAGGCCAGTTGGCAAGGAGCAGCCTGCATCCCTAACCTTAAACTGTCTTACCCTCAAAAACAGGGTGGCTGCATGGGAACAGTCCCTGGCCCAGAGTGGTACCGAACTCTACCCCGAAACTGGTTGGGTTAGAGCTACTTGGCACTGGTCAAAATGTGTCAAGATCTGTGCTAAAAATTTGTGGTGTGAAGGACAGGGAGTCCTGAAGGATGTTCCTGGTAGTGTTAAAGTTGATGGTGCTGAGGTAGCCTTAGAATTTTGACCAATGCTATGAACAAAGAGAAAAAATCTCAGAAAGAATAGGAACAACTCCACCCTTTTAGGTTCCTAGTTGGGAGCATGAGGACATGTAAGATGTGTACTTTGCCTGAAAAGCCTTGCTGGCAGGAGTCACAGCCCTCATGCCATGGGTAGGCACTCTCCTGCTCTGGACTACAGCTTTGCGTTTTGCCAAAGAGCAGCTTTTAAATTTTTTTTTTTTGGTATGGCTTTTCCTATGACTTTGTTGGTTAAATATTTGTTTGGCTGTGATTTGCTTCCTTATAGTTCTACACTCTGCAACTGCTGATATGTATGTCCTTTCACCTCTCAACCCTTTGAATTTCATTTTCATGACGAAAGATGACAAATATAAACACCAAATAAGACAGCCACAATATTTGTCATGATGGAAGACATCAGTGCTTAGTTATTTAAAACAAAACAAATTAAAAAACCCCAAATCCCAGGAAAGATGAGTCCCTGCTTCTGATGGCAGCTCCTTTTGTAAATCCAAACAATGTGGAGCAGGCTGGCCACGGAGCTGGGCTGTGGTTTCTTAACACCACATGATCAGGGGCAATGTTTATTTCAGTTATTCTCACAATCACTCATTTCCATCACACAACTGACATTTCTTGGCAGGACTTTTTTTAAAAAAGTGTATCAGGTCCTTAATCCAGTTCAAAATAAAGTCCTGTAAACTGTTGTGCTGTCACAGTTGAATGGGCTGAAGATCAGCAGACAGGACACAAGAGATGGAGAATGGGAGGCTGGGAAGGGACCAAATATTGAGCTTGCACTGAGTTTATAGTTGCTTTCTCTAATGCCTGCTGTTTTTACTTTCTGCTCCACCTGTGGGTGAAAGCATAATCTGAGGAGATAGTGACCTCAGGCTTTCACAGCTGTTCCATCGCTTGTTTTCTTTGTACTCTCCTTCCTTCTCAGGCTTCAGTGATGGTTTGCACATATAGTACCATGCTCCTGTACTGCTTTGGCAAAGCAGGGCTTAAGCTTCCTCTTTTCAAGAAGGAATCACTCAGAAAGCAGGATGTTCTCACAGCAAACATCAGTTTCTTTTGCCTGTATAAGATTGGTAGATCTGGCCAATGCCACCACCCCTTTGAAAGCAAGTTCCTAGTCAGTCAGGACTTCCATGATCACTCAGGTTACTTAGTAGGTTTTTCCTGCATTCACCTTCACTAAAAAGATTAACTATCAGACGTTTAATGAAATTAACAGCACTGTTGAAAGGGGAAGAACTAAGACTAGAAGAGAAAGAACAGTCTAGAGAATGCTCTTTCAATTAGATTTTTTTCAACTTGATTTGATCTAATGAAAATCACTCTACAGTATTTAGGGATATGGCTGAAAAAATCATGGAGGTGTTTGTGGCTAAAACCAACTCTCAGGCATCTGTGGTTGAATTACCCAGTGTGTAGATTATCTGTGCCACAGGTAAAGAGCTAGCCAGAGTCTGACATGGCTCATTAGCACCAGCAGCACATGTGTAAAGAGCTGCATATTCTAGAGTCAGGTTGCGTCTGGAAATAGTCCAACTTCTTCCATTCAGGACAAAGCTAAGGTCTTCTCTCTGAAAACCCATCTGGATGTGAGCTGAGTGTGTACACCTGTACCTGTATCATTTTCCCTGCTGAGATCCTGGAGAATCATCACAATTCATCATAGGCTTAGGCACAGTGAGAAGGAGGTGGTTTGGGTCATTTCAAACTTGTTAGGTCCATCTAAAAATCCACATCTAACATGAGTTCTAACTAAGCCTAACTGGATCCAAGCTATTGGTAAAAACCATCTCTGTTCTGTATTCTCACAGACCCGCATGGTTCCTTGCATCTATCACCCAGACTGTCTCAGCACTCCTGAGGCTCCAGTGGGGAGCTGACAATATCCTGGAGGATTTGTGAAGCTGCTAGAAAAGAGGTAAACATTAAAAGACCTGGTATGGGTCATATCAAAGTCATTAAAAGACTGAATAAAAAATCGCCTGTTTCACTGTGATGGGGAGAAGAAATTCAGATACGAAGTAGCAGCCCACAGGGGTTGGCCAAGAGTAAGTTACATTGAAACAAGTTAATTTCTTTCTACATTTTGATCCAGCCCTGCCTGCGACTGTGGCTTTCCTTGCTCCTGGCCGTGGGTGTTTTCCAGTGTTTGCTAAAAATGCAGAGATGATGTCACCAACCTCAGTGCTTGGGTGGTCCTCATTGCAGCCCTCTTTCCTAAGAAACGAGGTGGCTTGATGGTGCAACTTCTGCCTGGCACTGACTGATTCATGCTTCAGCAGTAACATTTTCTGATGAGCCTCTCCCAAATAAAAGGTCATTTTACTGTTCCTGGTTCTTGACTGGCAGAATCTCAGCTGTTTCACAACTGCAACAAGCACCAAAAGGGTTTTACCCAAATCACAACACAGTATGAGGAGATAGAAGTATTCAAATAAAGTATCTAAACAACCCTGCATTTTTCCACAAAAAACCCTGTATCTTTCCACCAGTTACAGTAGATTAAGAAAGAAAATTAAATACCCTCCTTAAAGTATCTTTAAGTAGCAGGTTAATTCTGAACTGGATTTATGTAGACATTAGAATTCCTTTGTTACAACTGCACTCTACTTGTAGAATAAGTAATTATATGATTGGGAAAGGTTGTGCAGGTATTATATATGTGTTCTTCCATACCCTGAGTTATTTCAGTATACATTTAAAAGAAGAAAAACTACAATGCCTGGAAGAATTCAGTTAAAAGTGTAGGGATGTAATAAAAGACACACTTGTCTTCCAGTAAGAAACACTGTGAAAGACCCAGCATTAACATGCTGTCCCTCACACTTTTCAAGCCACATATTCTCTGTATGCCGCAGAAAAGAAACTTCCTTTTCTGATTCACCAGTGCTGAACAGTGATCAGTATTTTCCAGTCCTTCAACTAATTAACACCTTATTCCTCACATACCTGAAGGGAGACTGAATTACACCCATGACTCAGATTTTTTTCTTACTATAATTATATATACACCTACAGCAGAAATGGAGGGTTCATGACTTTGTCACTGCAGGTGATGGATGTGTCTGTGTGCTGACAGTAATGTGAGTTATCCATCCGCCTGTCTCCTGGCTATCAGAGAAAGACTGGAGTGACTCATCTCTGGGGTACCGGGTCAGATTCTTCACACTAGATCCTTCTTGTTTCCTTCCTCTTTGAATTTTTCTCTGTATGTACAGGAAAATCTGGGACAATCGATCCCGTTATTACATTTTAAGGCAGATTAAGTGGCTCCGTTTGAGGATCTCACCTCACTGCAGATGCCAATGTCCACCCATTTGTGTCAGACCTGGCTGCTCTGGGCTCCCCTTTAGTCAATGGAGGGAAATCAGGCCTAATTCATCTTCACTAGATTAAATATCAGCATTAGCATGGGGTGACTCCTGTTGTAAGAATGTGGGTTGCCTTGCTGACTCCTGACACAGCCTGCATGATATGCTCTAGCATCAATGGCTACGCTGCAGAAAATCTACAGTGATGGGTGATGCATCCTTCTCCAGGTGAATCAGAAACATGCATTTTGAGATCTGATAAAATAACCAGCTCTGTTATCAAGACATAGTCTCCCACCCCTCTCTCCATGACTTATTGCTCTTTCTTTTATTATATTTTTGTTACATAGGTAAGTTGTGGGCAGATCTACCGGATTAATTGGCATGACAAATACAGGACAAAATGAAGTTCTTTTATGCCCATACAAAAGAACACATCATCTGTTGAGATAAAATGCCCTAGCCAGCCTTTCCCTCTGCCCCACTCTTGAATCAACAGGCTTCTAGTCTAAAGCAATACACAACCAAAAATTTATTCTTGTATTAGAACAAGCTGGACACCCTTCAGCCTCAGGTCACCTTGGAAAGGCTCTCTGGACTCACAGAGCTGTGCCAGTCCTCCAGTGCCGAGGCAGTTCCCGTTACAGTGCGCAATGGGAAAATCCCAGGAGTGCCAAGGGCATAAAAACCTGGCACTCCCCCGGCATATGGAACATTCATTCTGCAGGTGGCAGGGTCTGCTGTCCCCTGTGGTGGCAGGAGGCAGCACAAGCAGGTGTCAGAAAACCTTCAGAAACTGTCCTGTAAACCAACTGGAGACTAATTTGACCTTTTGGTTTGCTGTGATTTCCACTTTGGTGCAGCAGCCCAGCACTGCAGGCCATGAACCTGGGTGCCCACCAGCACTGACTTGGTCTATCAAAAAAAAGTTGCTGATTTGCCAAGCTACGGGTTTAGAGACCATTTCAAAGGAGGCAGCATAATATGTTCTTTTCAGGATCTGAAATGGTTCATTGGGTGGATTTTTTTCATTACTTATTTTGGTGTGTTCATCCAGTAAAAGGATAGTATCTAATCCCAACTCTAATGCCATTGGCTACTTTTTAAATACAACTGTAGCATTAGGCCCTTGCTGGACGACCCTTCTGGGAGGAAGAGAGAGAAAAAGAAGAGCCTAGCAACAACTGAAAAGCCATAACATTTTAACAATAAATATTTATGGAATCACATATAAGCCTTTTCAGGGTTTTAATCAAATTCAGTGAAAAGAAATTTGAAGAAGTATTATGCCAATTTAAATACAGTTATAAAAGTTCAGCCTAGATAGGTATGTAATAAAGAGAGATCAAAAGTTCCACAGCATCCACAGTAACTTTGCTATGTAACAAACCAAACAATAGGTATATTCACGGAGGAACACCCAAGAAACTCTCATGCAATGTGATTCCTGAAACAAAGCACCCTGAGCATGGTGAACCCCAATACTGCTGTGCTGAGAACAGCCAGACTCAGACTCAGGGGCCTCCACTTCTGAAACTGCCACCCCACTAACTTACAGCCATGCTGGTTTTGAGCAAGAGGTTGTAAAAACCTCTCGAAATCATAGATACTTGTGATTAATTTTTTTGAGTGTCATTTCACAAGCATATTTATGTAGGCTTTATTCCTTGTAGACTTTTAAAAGCCACATCCAGAACAAGGTGTTCCATAATCCAAACTTCTCAACATCGTTATCTACCTTCATGCTCTGGAAGGAAACCTGTCTTCTTGTCTCCCTCACTCTTTGATACAGCCCAAGAGAGTAGGACATCCATGAAGTGCAGTTTGCCTCCCAATGATAGTGAAAATTCCCAGCCCCAGCTCATACCCAGGGCCAGGGTTTCCCTCCCTGTTCCTGACTCCACTGTACCTTGCAAGAGCTGCAGCCATGCCTGCTAATGACGAGCTGCTCAACAGCACCAAAACAATGTGATGAGACTGACAAAGTACTTTGGGGGACTGAGGCTGTGGGTGGAAAACACCAAGGCGTCAGGTAAGAGCAGAGTGGTGCAGAAGGCCCTCAGATCTTTATTTCTGACATCTGAAATCATGCCCTCCAGGGCTCCATCCTGACAGGAAAGGCAAGAACTTGTGTATAGAATTTTTCAGGAATGTCTCCATTAGTTTTAATAACCAGGCATAATTGCAGCACAGATTTTGAACCAGGAACCTGGAAAGCTTCGACAAGCTCTATCAAAACTTTTGCAGTTCATCTCAAGGACTAACAGTACAATAAATGTCATTCTCTAGTTTATAGTTGTAATCCTGGAGCAAGAGCTGACGATTGTTAATTTTATGCTTTCTTTCTTTCTGCTTACTCATTATGTCAGCATATTTCATTTCTGCTACACTTTCTGAAATCAATCTTCATTTTAATGTATAGCTCCCTACTGCCTTTTTTCCCAGTAAACAGATGAAGATTTAGTGTTGGCCTCTAACACACTGAATCCATTTATGATAGTTTACATAATCAGATTTTCAGTGCACTGTAAATCTGTCTTTAAATGCTTACATTGCTCCAGGACTAAACTGGTTAACTTTCTGAGTTGTTTTTCATAATTTGTGTACAAGTCACCACTTTAAGGAGCAGTTAAGATGCTATTTTGATGGGGCTTTAGCACCTTCTATGTGTCATTGATTATTTTTTCCTCAATGAGGAATTTCAACAAATGATGTTGTATTTCAGAATAACAACTACTTTGGCCATAAATATCTTCTAAGCTACTAAATGTCAAACTTTCTTGCAGTAGTAGGGTAATTCATCTCTTGAATATAGTGATTGACTTCTGCAATTAAAAGAAGTGGTGAAATTTCACAGGGACGAACAAGCATAAATACCCAAAACCTTAACACGCAGATGGGTGGTGAGTCTACGAAGCAGCTCAGATGGGAAGCAGGAATGTGCTCCCACAGGCTGCCCACAGATTTCCTTCATGTATCTGGCACCCTGCTTTTAAGCTCTGAGGAGCATCAGGACTAACAGGAGCAAGACACAGGCCCTGGTGTAGGGCCGTGCAGTCTGGCCTCTGAAGTGGTCCCACCAGGGAGGACCAGACTTCTTCAAGCACGGTGGTTAGCACTGCTGTGTCTTTTGCCAGTGGGCCACAACAGAGAGGTGTAAGCCCAATGGAAGGGCCTGGTAACTGCTGAAGCAGACACCAGAGCAACCTGCCCAATTTGCCCAGTTGCTTCCCTGATGTTGTTTTTAGGAGGCTTCAGCTGAGTCATGGCTCAATAGACACATGTGCCACCTTGCCATGAAGAAATTGGAGGGTGAAGCCCCTCAGCAGCTGCCAGCCAGGCTGGGGCATGGAAACACAGCTGGGGATTGCTTGCATTTGCAAGGGTGGGTCTGACCAGCAGCCGATCCCTCCCTGAAGCCTGACATTTCTTCCTCTCCAGTGTGAGGACAGCTCTACAAAGGTGCAACCCCTTACACAATCTGAGTTTCTAAACTGATTGCAGTAAATTGACAAAATTTCCTCATAAGGAAGCACATTGGTTCTCATATACCTTCTCATATAAAGCAGTCTCAATAGCAGACACTTTGAACTTGTTTATAACTGTGCACACTGAGGTGTTATTAAATCATTTTAGAACTGGTGTGGAGTGTCAGAAAATTGCACTAGGATGTAGCTTGTGAATGTGGACAGATGCCAAATACAAAGTGTGTAAGTTCAAGGCTGGGAGATAACAGTTATAACAGCTGTCTAATGCCACAGCTGGCTTCAGTTGTTCCGTGAGATAGCACTGCCTTGCAAAACTGAGGGTAAAGAAGCAAATGGTAATATGGATTTAACTGGAGTAAATCCAATATAACTCCACTACAATTGGGTAAGTATCACTTTACCTTATGCCAGTATACGAGACTCAAAACAGCCAGACATGTCTATTTTAAAACATTTGGTCCAGGTAAAACCCTAGGTTTGTCTTGGAGATTTATTTTAAGCACCTAGAGTTGCCTAGATGAGGACCAAACTGGCAAAAGAAACAGGTAGTGTGGAAGGGATGGAAGAGAGGAAAGACCTGGAAGGAGCCAAGTCTGAAGTGAAATCCTGGTGAAAATAAGTCAAAATATTTGTACCCCTGTAATACTGAATGAGAAAAAACCCGAACAGAGGCACCTAAGCTGTAAAGTGTTCAGATGGCTCATGTGGACAGCAAGCACTGGATGCTGTCCCTGCCAATCTGATACCAGCTGCATGATGATATTTATGGGAATTTGGGATGTGTTTTTTTTCTTTTAAAACTTAGGAACAGGTTAAACACATTATTAAAGTTATGCTAAACTCTTCAGAGTTTGGAAGCGCTAGAAAGAAGCACATCTGGGCTGTCTGTGCGTGGCCTCTGTCGAGTGGCCTTTAACCATACACAGGGGTCATGCCAATAGCCCAGGCTCTGCTGTGCTGGGCTTTCTCCAGTGTTTGACCTCACAGACTCTTGCCCCCTGCAATTATGGGCTGTGGCACTCTGCTGAGTTCAGCAGGGCGGGCAAGTAGGAAAATTGTCCATGAAGTACCTGCTGAATTTACAGAGCTTTCAGGGCTGGATGACATCATAGCCATTGAGTGTTAAATTGTTATGTTAGATGCAGACACAAATTCTTCCTAAAACCTGAAGTAGTTTGTCTTGCTGGTGTCCAGGATTTTGGCCCTAGAACTGGAAAAATAAAAAGCATATTGCTTAACTGAGAATATATGATCCTTATCAGTGAGGTGATGCAACACCATGAAGAAAAGGAAAAGGTCAGCACCCAGCAGTCCCTGAGCTGCCCACTTTAGTCCACTGTTCCGTATGTTCAGCCATAAATTTGCCCTTACAGAACAACATCCACATTTCTCCCTTTCATAGGTTTGAGCTGGATGTAACTTTGTTCTCTGAGGGATACGAACTGTGCTAAGGAGCAGTGTGTTGTAGCTAAGGCTGCACACACTCCTCTCACAGGAACCATGTACTGCCCTAAGGGTGCTGCAGGTTGGTGGGGTCCAGGTGGAAATTTTGATTGCTCACTCTAAGTCATTTGCTGGAGATTTTGCTCCTGTTAGGGAGTTGTGGGTTATTTGAGGTGGTCTCTGGAGGACTTTTCAGTATGATTGGGGCACAACAGCTGGAAAAGACCATCTGCCCACAGAATAATTATTTATTCTGGAAGGGAAATCAGAAGAACTGAGACATTTTTTACTATCTGTTCATATCAGGAGATATGGATCTGAGCTAGATTTCCAAATTCACATACTCTTGAACTTAAAAGTAACCCAAATCAGGCTGCATGGTCAAGGACTGAATATTCAGTCATGGTCATGGACAGGGTCAAATATTCAAGTTCCTTGAATCAAGGAAGAAGAAAGATGGGCTTGGATAAAAACATGTGTATGCAAGAGAAAAAACACAATTGATGAAGTTGGAAACTGTGTTGTGTAGCTCCAGGTTCACCCCTGCTGCCAGCTCCAGCATACATAGAAAGGGTGTTCCCAGCTTTCCAAAACAGTCAGACACAGTGTGTTCATGGATTTGAATAGTTTCTGTGCGCAGAGTACTCCATCCTTAAAGTTAGGGCCCTTTTGCAGAGTTGATACAAGGGGACTGGCTGTCCTGGGGGATCAATAATAAGCCATATTTACTGTGAGGCTGCTGGGTGCAATCTCATCTGCACAGAGTTGTAATGGAGCTGTTACATGAGTGGTTGTGGGATTTGCATTTTTGCACATATGGGAAGGTGGAGCTCACATTTCTGCACTAGACTAACCTTGAAAATCAGAGCTGGAAGGAAGGAATATGGGAAGGAATTCACCCTGCAGTGCAAAATGTGGATTTTGATAAGGGAAGTACCATCAGTCATTACCTAGTGAGCACAAAATGTATTCCTGAACTGCATAAATGTAGCAGACCGGTATTTTGATGACAGAGCAATGGCAGCCTTTCATAGGAAGCACCTGAAGGGACTTAGGTTGCAGCTTCCCAGGATGCTGAGCCACTTGAGCAGCTCCCTGCCTTGGAAGCGGCCCCCTCAAAATAAAATATCTGCCCTGAACACAGAGAGGGAGTTGGTGCTGAGTGAGGGATGTGCTGCTGGCAGACTGGGTTTGGAGCGCTTTCTCACCGTTTGTGTGCTGAAGCAACACATGTACATCTTGAAAAGCCTGTTCTATTTAAAAAAGAAGGAAGAAAACTTGTAAACTGGATGTCCTCCACATACACTCTATTAGATTCTCTAATCAGATAATATATTGGTCAGCAATAGACTACAATACCCAAAACTTAAATCAGCTACTATTGAGCTATATATTTTAAGGCAGGAAGTTGACATAAAGTCAGACAAACCAGTCCTTGGACCCACTCAGTCAGAAATACATCTAACAACAAACTCGTGGCAGGAATTTCAAAAGAAAGGGATAAAACACAGCCAGTGTGACAGTATATATGCTCTTTCTGTTTGCTCATCCCTCAGGGTTCCTCTGTTTTCCCCAGCCAGAAGATTCTTAAATTTAATATTTAAAGTGGAAGTGGCAGTGCTCCTGTAATTTCTTGACACTTTTAAATGCATGTGTAAATGTGATTTCTTAATTAACAATGAAGCAGAACAGTTTGCTGAAGACGTCTCAGTAGAAAGTTTCTTAAGTTGTATGTATAAACAAATTGCAAATCTCTTCAAATCCATAATTATCTGTCACAACCTATGAGCACTGGAAATATCTTTCAAGATATTGTTAACCCTTTAGAGCTGTTGGAGCTGTGATTTGTTATACCTTTCTTACTTCGAACAGGGCACGTTAATATGAAGTTTATGTTCACCACATGGTTCTGTGAACTAGATTTAAGGGAAAGAGCAAACACTGTGAAACCTTGATGAAGTCTGGAGAGCTGGTGCAAGCATGCTTGCACAGACAGCATAGAGCCAAGTGTGAGACACGCTGTACACTCCTGTGGGATGTTCCTTAACGTGAATGGCAAGATGAAAATGCTGGTTGGCTGCCTCAAATGCCAGCTGTGCCCACAGGCTCATCTCTCAGCACTTCCTACCTCTGAGAACTTCAAAACATGCCGAATGAGCTGTAGGTATCACCCCTTCTAGTTCTGGCAGGGAAGCTGGGAGGTGGGAAGGAAACTGCACAGTACTGGCTCCCCCATATGTGGGTTTTACCTGGGGCAGCCCAGTGCCAGCCCAAAGCACCCCCAGCCACCCACCTCCAGAAGGGCCAGTCACACAGTCATCAGAGTTTTGACATCATTTCCTTACATTTTTTAATTACTATTAGTATCAAGGGCAAAAATGCTGTCCCAGCTCTTGGATTTTTGACTGACATGAAGACTGTGAGAAGGGTGAGCGTAGCTGTTCCTGGTGTCCTGCCCCAGTGCCCCTCAGCAGAGATCCCATTTGTCTCTCCTTTCAGGATGGATGTTTGGAAGATACCTATCACTCAGTTTCCTCCAATCTGCATAATGTCACACTTCTGACACCACAGCCACCCCCAGGTACTCTGAGCAGTTGACCAGACACATGTCCTGCTAAACGTGCCACACCTGTCACATTAGAATTCCTTTATATCCTGAATTAGATGCTGGTGAAAATATGGCTGCTGGTCCAGCTGTGACAGTGGCAAATATGAAGAAGGAATGCAGCGTGGTTCAATCCTGACACTGAGCCTGGAATGGCCCCGGTCAGAGCTGGAATCTAAGCATCCATCCCATAGGAATGTTGTTTCAGGAGCTTTTAAGTATTTCACACTGGTCACATGTGCAATATGGGACCCTCCAATGTATCCCTTTGAAGACTGTCAAAAAATAGACTCTCAAATGTATTGCCATGCAGTTAAAAATAGAGCTACAGAAACAAATTGCATCTCAATACAATGGTATTTCTGACAGATATATTCCTCAATTAATGCTAATTGGAATTCTGGTAAAAAAGTGAAAATTCCAGCAGTGTCTCCTTCTAAAACCTCAGTCTTAAGGTTTTCAATAGTAAAATAATTCAACATTTCAAGATAATTTCCCCCACTTAATCCTTGGCCTTGAATATGCCATAAAAAAAAACATTCCAGTGTATTCAAATAATGAGAATTACTCCTGGCACCCAAAGGAGGAGCTCAGCATCAAGGACAACATCCAGTTTTATCATGTTCACATGTAGCTTGCTGAAGATAATAAAAAGAGACTACTCCTACCAGAAATTTTTGTTCATCTCTAGCATTTAAAATAATAATCTCAAAAATTATCCTGAGGGCTCAAGGATGGCAAAGACCTTTGCATACAATAAATATTTTAACAGGTCAGTTTTCAAGTTTATTCCTGGCAGACAATACATACTTTTTTCCCCCCAAGTTTGTTTTGAACCACTGAGTATTTATTTTGGGATGAGGAGAACTGCATGATGCTTCTCCTCCATTCCTGGGACTACAGCTCAATGAAGCGAATGAAACACATTAACAGTAGTGGCACTCCTTGCTCATCCTTTGGTTCATCTCCTGTGCTAGGCTGAGCACTACAATCTTTCCCTTAAGCCTTCCAGGGAGCAACCCACCCACGGAGCCTCTGATTTTTCAGACTGAACCCCCAGCCTTCCCCAGCTCCTGCCATGAGAGGGGCACCAAGGCACCCCCCGCACCGCACAGCTCAGAGAGAGCACAATGGCAGGAGGAGGGAGCTGAGGTCTTTGCAGTGCCAGAGCATAAGACATTTCTTCCATGAGGCAAATGTGGGTTTGTGGTTCAGGAAAACTTTTGGGACCTGGTTTTCTATCCCCCGGAGTTTTTAATTGTAAACCAAAAAAGCTATACACAGAATTGTTTGGGGAAAAGGAGCTGAACTCTTAATTTTAGACTAAAAAATTGCATTTCCAGATGGAGTTTGTAGTTTTGTAACCTAAAGCTGTGGTGGGTATTGATACAGCCAAAGTGGCGGCGCAAGTTCCTTTTGCAGAAACAGCAAAGCAAAGCTGAAATGTGTCCTAGCTGAAGGCAAAAGCACAATTCCTGTGGTCCTCAAGGACCTGAGATTTTCTCTAGTAATAGAGGTGGATAAAATTCAGAGGCGAACAAAGTTCAGAGATGACTGAAGTTCTCAGTCATGCTTCTAGTGAAGCACAACTTCCTCTGGCTAATCCCCGAGGCAGCACCACGTGTCTTGCAAAGGCAGCCCTGCCTGAGGGAAAGCTCCTACCCCTGCCTGTCACCTCTGTTTTCCACCCCTTGAGGATGAGTTCAGGGGTGCTGCCCAAAGTGGAACCCCAGAGCAGATGGAGAGGGGTGGGGGAAGAGAGCAACTCACAACACCTCTGCCTTTCCCGGGGTGTGTCAGCTCACCTCATCACTTCTTTCAGCCCTTGCATAGGAGCAGAGGGGAGTCTCAACCATGCCTGGCTGGAGAAGTGTGGGAAGCCCCTCCGTCCCAGGCTGTCGGGGGGCAGGGGAGAGAGCAGGATCCCAGGCAGTGCTGCAAAGGAAATAAGGGAGGAGCATTTATGTTGTTCTTGTTTGTTCATAATTACTTGCTGGAGGACAGGAGAGTATGCACAGAGGGGGAAGGACAAAGTGGCAACGCTTTGGAGAGGGGCTGGATTGTGTTGTCAGGCAATTGGCAAGTGTCAGAGTCATCCTGTGGCTTCACCTTCACCAGTAACACTGAAAAAAGCAGCAGTGTGGCCACTGCCACCACTTCTCCATCAGTCTTTGCTGCTCCCATATCTTCTCCTTCTGCTGAAGCAGCTGCTCCCCATGTGCTGAATCAGATGAGAGGATGTAACTCAGCAAAAGGCTGGGTTTTGGTGTTTTTTTTAAAAAAAAACCTGGTAGGTATTTTTCAGCTAGATCAACCATCTCCACAGGTTTGCTCTAAGGCTGTGCTAGCAGAGCAGAAGCACTGGCTCAGGTGGAAGATGAAGCAGAGAGCCCAGCTGAGCCCACAGTGCACACTCAGAGGTAACCCTAGAGTGCTACAGTTGCAGAGCAAAAGCCAGTAACTTTGGGAAACTAATGCCCCTCTCACGCGCATGGGGAAGAAGCACAAAGCTGATCCTAAGACAAAATCTTTATTTCTCAAATTTTTGTAATTATCCTTTAACTTCTGAGTCTGGAAGCACTATGGTTTGTATGTCTTCCACCTACAGTTTTCCATAGATTTTTCATTCTTAATTAAATGAGAGTTGTCACAAGAGGACACTATCTGACAGGATGAGTAAGGAAAGAGGAAATTGACAGTAAAACAGCCACAAGTCAGTGAATTCGTTGTGAGTGAGTGAGTGAGTGAGTGAGATGCAGAAGGGACAGGTAGAGCAAACTGGATGACTGGAAGGTTTTACTGCGAAGATGATAGGATCCATCCCCACCATAACTTCATTGCTGTTGGCAATAGTTCTAAGCCCTGTGTTGCCCCTGTGCTAGGTGTGGCCAGTGGCCCAGGCACTGCAGCAGGAAGCAGTCCCTTGCACACCACTCCTGTAGGGATTTCTCCTGCTGTCTCCAAGTTTGTTTTGTTAGCTTCATCTGGAAATTCAGGGCTAAGAATACAGCTCTGCCTCCCTATTTCCTTCTGCATTCTTATGTGTCCTCTGCCAACTGCACACTCATTTCCCTGAATATGCTCTAAATTCAGTGTTTACACCTTGCTAATTCCGTGCAAGTTTCCCTAATGGAGATGCAAACATTAAGTGACCATGCACTTTGATACCCAAGATAAAAGTTTCCCTTGTCTGCTGCTTTTTTCATATCTGTACGATTGCAAATGTTTCTTCTGTCTTTAAGGAGCACTGGCCCACTGCTTTAAGTGGGCTCTGTGGGGCATCCTGTGGTGCTGGCCCACAGGCACAGCAAAGAGAAATGCTCTAAAGAGGGGCCACAACCAGACAGCTGAGCTCAGCACATCATCACAAGGGTGTGCAGAGCTGGACATGGGGCTGAGTTTGGGAAGATGCCCCCTCTCCTCCCATTTAAAGATATGCACTGCCCTAAGGATGCAGGATGTGGGCCACAGAGAGTGGAGGGGATGAACAGGGAGAAGACTGGAGAGTGGAGTGTTGGTGTGGGATGTTATGTGTGAGAATCTTTGGTGGTTTGGTGGTTTGGTGGTTTGAGGGTTGCAAGAGGTGTAAAGGGCTCCTTGTGCCCTGTGGTGTTCAACAGGAGGGTCTGTAACAAAATCACCCAGACCGAAGACCTGATGAAGAAAACCTCCTGGCCTCAGGTCCAGCAGCAGAGTGGTTTCCTTGGATTGTAACATTTTCTTCACTGGGAGTTGCCACTTCAGATGTTGCAAGGCCCTTGGCATCCACACACACTCCGCAAATAGGAAGCCATCCTGCTTGTGCCCAGGGTTTGTTATCTGCAAGCAGAGGGCAGGAAGAGGCTCTGAAGAGTGTTGGGATGGTGTGATTGCAGCTGCCAGCCCTGCGTCATGCAGCCATGGGATGCCTGTCACAGATGGAAGCTGAATGCACAGTGAGGGCTATGAGGGGGCTGTCACACCAGTGGGGACCTTTTCCAGTCATGAGGACAGTGCAGCACTGGTCTGACCTCTGCTGTCACCTCTTAACATTAATTCCTCATCGTCTGGCTGATTTCTGGACCCAGTCCAGCATTTTGTGTGTCTAGCAGGAATTGGTAGGCTTTGAAACTGCAGCTTCCTCACTTGGATGGGTGATGAGATGATGAGGATGACAACTGCTGAAGGGAGGGATTTAATGCACCCTCCCAGTACCTCCCAGCACTGTATTAGTCACAAAGGTCACATCTATTAACAGACAGAGCTGTACTGTGTGGCAAATGGGTCAGACGTTACCAGCTTCTTGTTTCCACTCAGTAATTCATGCTAGGAGGGAAGTACTGTAGTGTCAAACAATTTCTCTGGGACCAGAGGTTCTCAAGGCAGGGAATGCTACTTCCATCCATGGGTTAACAGGAAGAGGAAGGAGAGGGGGTAAGCTACCAAAAGATTTTGCCTATATAAACTATTTACTTAATTTCCCAAGGGGATAGGAGAGCAAGAATTGAAGCAAGAAGCAGTCAGTGAACCTTTTCGCCTACTGCCTTTGCATTTTCAAGGAGAGAGTTCTGGCAGATCCTTCCCCATGTGAACTTTCTAACCAGACCTCTTCAAATCCCATGTTGGGTATCCATGTGTTACTGCCTGTCTACACAAGCTAGAGTTGCCTTAGTAGTGGATATGAAATGACAAAACTCAATTCCTAGGGAGCAGGTCCATAGGGCAAAGCCTTGGGTTGCTGCCTGTGGAAGAGTTGGCAGCAGCCACCACAGGTGTGGGAAGAGGTTACCTCCCTCGTGGTGGTACAACTGTCAGTGCTGCTGTGTGGTAAATGAGATCAGAGATCTGAGACTGGAAAAGAATTTTTTTTCCTTTTTTCCTCCTTTCAGATGGATGAGTTTTCAGCCAGACCAGTTCCCTGGGCCAGTTTGTGGTGCAGCTGCATGTTGACTTGTGATGGCAAGATGTGAAGACAGCACAAAAATAGACTAAAGGCACAGATGGGAGAGACTTTTTCAAAAGACAATGCTCAGCAGACTGCAGCCTGAATGACCTCTGAGGCTCCTCCTTCCCAACAGTGAACAAAAGCTCTGTTAGGCAATGTCTTCAGCAATCCTGAGGCTTTGCACTGGGGAGGGTCTGCTCTTCTTCCAACATCTGTCTTCACATGCCAGCTTCCCCTCCCCACTGCACATGTGCAAGAGGGGCAGATGTGATAACGAAGACAAATAGGAGGATGGATTCTGAAAAGATGGTTGAGACCACAGATGTAACCTCCTGCTGCTAAAATACATCCTTGAATAGTGGGGATCAAGGAGTGGTCTTAGTGGAGATGCTCAGCTTTGCAAACTCGGTGTCTGAGCAGCATGCAGGGGAACAAACCTTACACAAAGGTTCACACAGAGATGTCAAACTGCAGTGTCAGAACCAAACTGCTGCAAGCTTTTTTTTTTTTAATCTCAGTAGTGCAAAGAAGAAACAACTTGAGTTGCTGAGGGCTAGTGGCATTAGGCTGAAGAACACATCCAGGTGGGGTGAAAGGGCCAGATATCTGTAAAGTTCTTTGTGAAGGGCTGTGTGTCCATCTGTGCACACTGTCCATCTGTGCACGCTGTCCTGGATACACTGGAAGAAAATTGAGAAATTCTGATATACTGTGCAAGAAATTACATTTCTTGGGTCTGAGAGGCTGGTTTCCCCATGAGCAACATGTTTTACAGAAATCTTTTTTGAGCCCTAAGCTGAAGGACATTTTCAGCAAGCTGCTTGCTTGTGCATTTCCCAGTGCACAGCTGACATGAACAGACATGGCACGTCACAGCCTGGAACGATTTCCAGTCTCAGAGCAGGTCAGCAGCTATGCCATGTCTGCAGAGCAATTTGGCACATTTCTAGTTTAACCCAGTTAATCAGATCAGCTCCTTAAAATGATTTTTTTTTTAGCACTCCAGGAAAAGCAGTCTACTTCAGCTGAAAGAATAAAAGACTCTTCTCTCAAAATACTGACTCTAATGTGTGCACTTATTGAGAAACTGCATGTAGGAGTTGTAAATCAAACAAACCAAGATCAGTCCTACAGGAAAACACAACCTCAGAACAGGAAAATCTTATTTCAAGGTCATTACCCAAAATAAGTGTTGTCTGTATGAGAAAGAATCATGGTATTTAGGAATATCCCCTAAAATGGGAATCATCCTTCAGTTCTGTGAAGAAACACATTTATTTTACTGATTATTGCTGATGCAACTCTGCTTTGAGTAACTAATGAATAGTGATTCCTTCCACTTGGAGGCTGTATTTCTTACACCCGTGTACCCTTAAGGAAAATTGAAACTCTTGGCCTTTTGGGGGGCTTTGCACCTTGCCTTGGGGCCATGACTCTGTAACTTCTTACTACTAGATTGTATCACATTTAAAGTGGAGGCAACTCTGCTTATTTCACAGTGCTTATTAAAACGTTTGATTAAAAAAAACCCTGTGGGTTGCTGTGGGCAATACTTACATAGCAGCTATTATTTAGGATATCATGCAGACTCTGCAAAGGAATATCTCTAAATTCAAAATTTTCTTGGATCCAATCAGGACTGAAATAATTTGGATCTGGCTGATAGATAACTAACACAGATAAATTGCAAATTCTGCCTGTACAGACTCACCTGTGTCGTGTCTCCTCCTATCTTGGAGATATTATTTGACCCTGAAACTCCTCACTTAACTGCCTGCCTGTATGTCTTGAGGGCTTGATCTGCTGGAGTCAGTGGAAGCTTTGCTTCTGATTATAGTGGGGCATGTCTGGGCTCAGCCCAAGCATTGATGGAGTTGAAACTGCAGCTTTTCTTCTGCCTCCTTATCTACACCTTTGGACTGCAGTTTAACTGCGCCAGTTTCACCCAAACCCCTAACTTCATCTCCTGCTGTGCTGCATGCTGCCACCTTAGCTCCCTTCAGGATCCCCGTATTTACTTGAGTCTATCTTAACTATTTTCACTCCAGGTAAGAACAGTTGTGCTTGTTTGGGTGATCTAACCCATCCATCTACTCTGCTTTCAACAGGGACCATAAGCAGATCTGTATCAATCAGTTACTGCAGTTTCCAACTATTTTCAGCTCAGAGGATTTCCTGAACCTGCTGCGGTTTGCCTGTGGCATGGACACCTACAAACACTTGGGTGAGCATGTAAGCACCTTGCATCCTCAGCGTGCTTTGGAAAGGACCTCCTCGGCAAGTTCACTGCCTGCTGCATGACAAACTCCTTCCTTCTCTTTGTTTGGAACTTAGCTCCTACCAGCTTCATGAGCTGGTCCCTCATTGTCCTGAAGACGCAATCAACACTCAATCCCTATTCACTCTCTCTGCTTCATTAATGATTTCATAGCTTTCCCTGTACTGTGTCCCCCATCTCAAGACCTATTCTACTGCATTGTTCCTTGTAGAGAGATTGTGTCACACCTTTTCTCACCCTGTTACTCTTCCTGAATCTTTTCCATCTCTTCTCTATCCTTTTCAAGGGCCCAGAACTGCACAGAGTATTCAAGGTGCAGGTGTGAGACGGATTTACACAGCAGCACAGGGATCTTTCTACTTTATTGGTTTTTCCTTTTGTAATAATCTTAAACATTTATTTGTTCTTTGACTGTTGCAGAGCAGTGATTTTATATGTTCATGAAAGTGTCTACAGTAGTTAACCAAGTCTTCCCTCTTGAGTAGCAGCAGTAACCATGGAAAACAATATACGTGAAGATGAAGCTGCTTCTCCTTAAATACATTCATGGCTTTACATCTGCCTAGACAGAATTTCATTTGCCATTATTTGGGCTGGTCATTCTCTCTCTTAAGTTCTTCCTTGAGGTCTTCACCATCTGCCCTTGTATTCCCTACCAATAACTGTGTATTATCATTAAAGTTTTTGACCTCCCTGTTCACCTCCACTTGCACCTCTCTGCTCTGGCTTCCCTTTCCTGCTCACCTCTTTGCCTTTTCCTTACTTTCCCCTCTCAGAGACTCACAACATCCTTCAGATTTCTTCACTTGGACCCATCATCCTTCATGTCATCTGCAGCCTACATCATCCAGAAAAGCCATGCACTTTTTTTTGTACTTTCTACTTTGCCACATGGTTTGTAATCATGTCAAACAGAGCTGTACCAAACCTCCAGTGTCTGAAGGGAGACTCTCCCTGCTGCAAGGACTGCTGTGAGAGAAAGAAGAGACAGGACAGGATGCTCCTGCCAGGCAAATGAACTAATATTTAGGAATTTCCAGAATTACTCATGATGTAATTTTTATTTTTTGAAAGCTGTAGAAAATAAAGTTGTGGGTTTTGTTAACAGGAAGAAGAGGATTTATTATCCTTTTTTGACCCTAGTGGTTACCCAAAGTTTGGATTGTTTCAGTTAATTCTCTGGTGTCAGGATTGTTTCAAAACCTAGCTGTTTATTTACAAAGAACAAGCACTGCTTTCTTTGCTTAACATGAGGAAACACTTCGCTTGCAGCTCCAAGCTCTTTTCCAGTGAGTGGTTCCTGCAGTCTGTACTACCCAGCAACACCCAGCAAAGCGCTTTGCTGGCATAGCTCAGCTCCCTCAGAAGACTTGCATCATATGCCTGCCTTTGGATGGTGGATCCTATTGTTCCAGATAGTTTATTCCATAAAGGAAGTTAGTTGTTCCCTGTTGCCTAATGAGAATGAATAGGGATGCAAGACCTTCTGTTTCCAACAAGTTTTAGCATGATTTTCAATGGAAGCAACTTCCTAAGGAGTCACTGGTCTTCCAGTTTTGTTGATTTTTCAAGAAGGAATACTCTCTGAAAACTCTCATTTTTTTCTCTGCTGTCTTTCACCAGTAAAGCACATTTCAGGCATGCAGTCTTCATACCATTGACATTGCAGCTCTCTGGAAGTCCTAGCAAAGTCAAGCCTTGCAATAATAATAGCATGGAATTCCATTGCTGGATGCAGTGTTAGCCAGGCTCAAGACTTTGAGAGATTAACCTCCTAAGGTTTAAAACCTGGCTAAGCTTTCCTGCTGAAAAGTCAAAAGTAGTACACTGCATCTTTTCTTGTCTTCAAGGATTTGTTAGTAGACTGTATCTAATGAAAAGGTAGGGAGACAAGGAGTTAATTTGGAAATATGAGTTGGCTTTAATGACAATCAGAATTTGCCACATCCTTTTTGCACTACATAAAAAACTTTCAACAGGTCTGTGCAATTCCAAAAAATGCAAGTGGCAACAACTGACTTTGGTTCCTGGCTCTAAATCTTTGCTTCTTGTCCATGTTGGAACATGGAGTCTTTTCCAGTGATTTTTCTCATGGGAATGTTCTGTTCAGACTGGTCCATACAACAGTTCGGAACACATCTCTGAGCACCTGAGCTGCTGTAGGTCTGAGTAAACCTCCTGTAGCCTGCTCATATTTTAATTATGTTGCCCAACACCACTGCTCATAGCCACACTCAGACACAGCCTCATACACCAGCCAGGCACTATCACTGCAATTCCAAATCTCTGCATGGTGTAACCCAACTCATGGCACAGCAGGAGGAGCAGCATCTCTTCCGTAATCCAGGGATTTTTTGTGCTGTGCCCAGGCTTTTTCTGAGCTATCCGCTAGAAAGACATGCTCTCTGCTCTGCCTCAGAGGAAACAGCAGAGAGAGCTTTCTAATAGCACCCTTCTCCTGCATATTTTCCAATGCAGAGGACATAAATGCTTTTTCCCAAGAAACAGCACTGCTTTTCTTGTTATGGCTGCTGTTTCTCATGCTCTGCTTTATGAGAGGATATATTTTCAACTTAAGGTTTTTGTATAGAGCAAAACCAAAGAAGTCCTCCAGTTGTGTGAGTGATGTTAAAGTGTGTTACCTTCCACGGCAGAGCAGCAGCTTCCTTTCTCTGGCACAGGAATCTTGGTAGGCTGTTACAGGTACCTGAGAGCTTTCTCTTGACTGTAACTTCAGTTATTATTCCTTCTTAGGTTTCTCTTCAACTCCAGCATCTCAAAGAGCAATTGTCTGTCCAGGGAGAGAGTGTCCCAGGCTCCCTAACTCAGAGATGCTCTGAAAGCGAGGTGTCTAAGACCCTTTTCCATGTAGAACCCAACAGTGAGACCTGGGTAGCTTTCTGCATGCATCACCTGTGTAAACTCACAGTTAACACAGGCTGAGACAGTGTTCGATGTGTCAGACAGGATCTTCTGTGTCGCTGGAGTTGAGCACACACAACCTTGCTAAATCCCCAAATACTCATGACCTTCTCTAGATGGTTCTTCAGTACATCCTCTGTTGCTATGCCCAGGCTGATGGGAACAGGAGAGAATGGGGGCTGTTGCCTATAGAAAATGCACTCTTCCTGCAGAAGATGTTCATGTCTGCCATCTCCACAGTCTTGCAGAGTGCTCTTGTGGTAGGAAAAGCCTGGTACCTGCTAGATTGCTCCTGCCTAAGGAGCTCTTCCAGCATGATCCAGGGCTGTACCCGTGGAATAATTCTCTAGCACAGCCCTGATGTTTTCTACAGCTGAGCACTGAATTTAGGTATTTCTGCACAAGGCACAAGCAGGTAGGGATGGCACCCTGGAGAGGCAGTGCTTTCTTGAGAATACATCAGCCAGCTCTGCATTCATGGAGGGAAGGAAGCTGTGGTGTTACTTGCTGCTTTCAGTCACCCACTGCTGAGAGAAGAAGGGGGTCAATGGAAATGAGACATCCTGATCTAGGAATGAATGACTGATTTTATCCAGGCCCATGTGAGAAGGTTGTACAACAGAAAGTGAGATAAAGGCTGATGTTGCAATGACTTTCAATAGCAACCATCAGCAGCTACTGCTGTGCCAGCTTTTTTCTAGTGATTCCAGGCATTCGAGCACTTACTTCACTCTTTACTCACTAGTCAAAAATCCTTCCTTTGGACACATTTGATGTGTAAAATAAGAATTTATTAGGAATACTATTATACCTTCTTTCATGCAAAGAAGTCTGACAGTTTTCTACTATTGTTTTGTGCATTCCTCTTCTCATTTTGGGGATTCCTTCTGGCTATTGCAAATGTAAGAGTGATCCAAATCACATTCACATTTTCTTACATTTTCCCATCTCCCGGAGCATTGGTAATGGACTTAAAGATCTTGTCCTTTGTTGGTCTCTATGTCTCATAGAAAAAAGAGATCACTACTTGTTTGTAGTGTAGTTCTTCTTTTCACTTCTTGCTGACTTCTCTTGAGTGTGCTCTTGCAGCAGCTGCTGGGGCAGCTTGTTACCCATAACTTACATCTGCATTTGCACAATGAACTGGAACAAAAGCAGGGAATTCAACATGTTTTTCTGGATAAAATTGGACTTAACTCTCTATTGACTTTTACTTGGGTAAATCAAGCACAATGACACTGAAATTTTGTGTGTCATGTCACTGTACATCACGTAAGCAGCTCTACAAAATGCAAAGCAGCGGAGAGGAGTTTCTGGTGGGGTCACACAGCTCCAGAGCTCTTTGACTCTTGTGGCCCAAGAGTGCTCCAGGTACATCTCAGACCTGTATTATTAAAAATTATACCTGAGTGGTATAATTTTTTTTAAGGTTTTGTAATAATGATGAGACACCACACAAAAAAAGAAATATCCCAACTTTAACTAACTTGAACTGATACAGGCCAATGAGTTACGATGAAACCATTCCTTTTATTGGGTAATTTTCATGGTCCTTTCTGCAAATATGAAAATGCAGCATGGCTTGTAATGTGTCAATTTGTACTACAATATACTTTGTTAGAAACTAATGATCTTGCCTCTCAGATGCAATTTATTGAAACTTCCTATAGAATATGTGATATAAGTAGTTGTAGTTCTCCAAAAACCCAGTGATAATACTGTATATATTTATTTTTATTTGCATTGGCTAGTTTGTCCTTAATCCAATAATAAACCTTCAGTTGTTCAAGTCTGAGAAAATCTTTTTAGCATGAAAAAGCTGACGAAATTCAGTGTTTGTGAGTGGAGAAGTAGCTCTGCTTTGGTAGATACCAACTCCACTAATGATTAGCTCTTAGTATGCAATAACTTACACCTTGTCCAAGCAGGAGTTTTTGCAAAATTTGGCTTTTCATTTGTAATGCTTTAAGTAACTTGCAACATTATATCCATAAATAGCCACTCTTAGGTAGAATCCCCACATATATATGTTTTATTTCAACCAGACAAATCTTCTGCTGCACTTTGAGCAGAAGCTCAACCCAAAGCAGAGGCCAGGAGCCCACAGTGGAGGGTGAGAGGGATGAAGGACTGCATCAAGCACTCAGGTGAACAAAATGCTCGTTAATCTTTGCCCTTGGCATGCAGCAAGCATAAGGGAGCAGCTCTCATCTGGAAGAGTACTTGGAGAGAAGTAGCAAACATGCTGTAAATTAACACCCTTGTTGACTTAATGAAAACCTTCCTGCCTTAACAACCTACCAGACAAGGGTATGATTGATCCGTCTTCCCAGCAGTGCTCACTACCACAGAGGAAATCTGTGTGCGCTCTGTGATGGATGGCTGGAAATGAGTAGTGAGAGCAGCTGTCCCAGCCGAAGATGGGCCATATCTCCAGCATTCTCCACAGCACTGGGATCACTGGGTGCTGCACCTGTGTGTGTGCTGCCGCCACGGGATATCTGCCACCAGCAAAGACATAGCTGAGATTTATTAAAAGGAACTGGAGTTTGAACAAATCATAAATGGTCTCAGTGCGCTGCAGTTCAGCTGGACCCAGCTTGCTCTTTGCCTCTGAAGCTTCTTGATACCAGGAGCCCAACTACAAAGACATGGCTCCTTTCATGGGGTGTCTTGCCAGGCTGGGTCACAAGTGTGCTACTGAGAGCACAGGTCTACTCCAGTGTCTGCCACCAGGCCCTCCTCTGCCTCTGTGGGAGACACCAGTCCCCCTTCTTCATTGTAAGGAATTCTGCACAGTGAATTGCCAAATCATCCAGCATCTAAGACATATGGGACACAATTATAAAGGCAATTGCTCTGTCAGCTTTCTCATGCCTCTTCTGTGGATCTGCATGTATATTCCCCCCCTGCCTAGGCTCTGGACTAGCAGACTGTTTTGTTATAATCGATGACAAGTTTGCTGAATGTGAGTGTCTTGCTGTTGTCATTTTATACGTATTTTTGAGGGATGCTGAGAGGTTGGGGATAACATGCTGTGGGATCAAATGAGGAGGCACAAGGAGGGCTTGGGTCTCTTTTAATAGTGGCCTGAATCTGCCCTTGGCAATTGGTTAATCCTAATAAACATTTATCAGCAGTTTGGCTTGTAGGAGTTAGCTGTGAGGATCAGTGCATAGTGGTTTTGCTGTCAAGGGAGCTATTTTATATACAGGCCTTCAGATGTTGCAAAGAGTACAGGAAGGGTATTTCATCCAGCTGGGGTCAAGAAAAGTGAGGAGCAGTGAAAGTTGGTGGTATTTATTTTGCTGATGAGCCCTACAGTAGGTTGCAACCAGGACCTTGTCTTTGCATGGGATTTTATACTGCAAATAGCTATTCCGTATTTGCTCTGGTGAGGAAAGAAGACCATTTCCCAGGCAGCAATTTCTAGTGCCTTAGAGTTGGGTACTCTTGGTGCTGCTCCTGGCAGAGGTGAAGGACAGATTGAGTTGCAGAGGCAAGAATAAACTTCCGTGTAGGAGGTGGCCTTTTGGGAGATGCTTTAAAGCATTTTGACAACACAGCTTCTTTCCTCCCTTGTACCTCTCCTGCCTTTAAACAGCAGATTTCAGCACACACAGCTTCTGCTCCTGAGCTTGTACATTTAGGGCAAGTGAATTTTCTGCTGTGGTTTTGCAGTTGCTCTGGGTCAATAATTTCTGCTGCTACCAGTGTTGCTCCTCACCCTCCCTCCCATGCCCAAGGGGCAGCAGCCCTGGCTCCCCATGAACGACTGCGCAGGGAGGACAGTCCTGGGGCGGGACTTGCACCAAGGAGAGTATTTCATGGAGATCTGGTGAGGTAGAAGAGAAGAACCAACAGGCAGGTGCATTAGTGTTCTGCTATGTTAGAGGTATTTCTGGTAGCAAGGAGTTATATCATTAAATGGAGAACGTATAGCAGAAATGTCAGCCATGAACCTTGTTCCAGTGTCCTCGAGGTGAATGCCTGTGCAAGGGCTTCTTTGTGTAAGAGAGGCTGCAAATGAAGGAGCAGGGTACTCAAGGCAAGAGAGATTTTGTTAAATGTGTGAAAAGGAAGCAGTTGATGCAACATTTCCTCTCTTGAGCAAGGGGCAGCTCAGCTCTCAAGGCAGTTTAACTCTGTGTGGATCCCAGAGCAAATATGAGCAGAGCTGTTGGCACTAGAGAAGCCCAGATGGGATCAGAGGCAGGTGTTCCCACCAATGTACCCCCTCATACCTCCCTATCTGGTTTCCCTCCCCGCCATCTCCTCCACTTTAAGAGAAATACTGTTTGTAATTTGGTTCATATTCTTGTGAATAAGAAAAAATTGTTCACCAAGCACCAGTTTAGCTTAATTTTCCTGTGTTTCTCCATGGGTGACTTGCACTGGGGCTATTTATCATGACTGTTAAATCTGAGGTCTGGCATTGTGCTGGCTGTGATGTCTGGCAGGGGGTTTTCCCTCTAATCCTATTTCCACTTCTGCTTCTCTTTCTCACACTCAGTTCAGGATGAAATGTTCCTATTCTCTTTGTGGCTTGGTTTTACACTCTAGTTAAAGAAAAATGTGTGCTATGTAATAGTGCTTGCTTGTTCTTCATCAGATGTGACCTTACAAACGTGGAAAGTGTTTTCTACTCTCTAAAAAAAAACAAAAGGGAAAAGCAAGTTGAAGCCATACCAACCTGGTGAAAGCTACCAGAAAGATAAAATGTCATCCTAATGCAGCAGGACTGAGCCACAGGAAAAGTCCAGAAGCAGCTTTCCAGCAGTGCAGCCCTGCCAAGGAATCAGGTGCTGCTGTGGCTGCTGCCATTTGGGGTTGGGGTTTTTTTAACTGCGTCACTTGAAACGTGGCCGTGAACATAAGCTGAAGAGAAAGGCAGGGCAGAGGAAGGCAGTGGGCGGCCCTCCTATCAGGCTGTCTCCTGATAGCTCCACCTCTGCCTGCCCGCTCCCCGCTGCATTGACAGCTTAAATATCTCTCTCTTCTCCTGCCTTCCAATAGTGCTTTTTCTCAGAAACCGCTGACTTTTGGCTGCTGTTCAGGGAGAAGACGAGTGCTTCTCATGGCTTTCTCTGTTGCCAAGGATGGAGGCTCTCCAGACCTTTAATGGCACCTTGGTCATCCAAATCCAAATACCTTTCAAGCCTTTCTCTGTTGAAATGATACATCAGATGTCCATGCTAGAACCATGAGGATCTGGCATTTGCAGATAGGCAGGAGGAAGTGCAGTGAAAGGAACAATTTTCTCAGTCACAGACTCTGCTGAGGCTGTGCTTATGTTAAGCTGTGCTCTCACATTTCAGACCAGTGCAGTGTGCATGGCACCAAAATACACAGGGTGGTCTATTGTTCAGTGGATTCCACCTCTGTGGACTTTCCTGATTTCTGGTTGCTGCTCAGCTGACAGAAGCACCCAGGTCCAGGCCAAGCCTTGTTTCTCGGGTGGGCTTCTCCCATGTTGCTGCTCATCAAGGGTGCCCATGAGCTTGTTTGGATTGGGAGGTGCAACCACTGCTGCAAGATGGGGGAAAAACAGTAATGCCCCCAGATATATTTGTGTTTCAAGCTTCTGCCTGCTGTGTTGGTGGATAGCTGGTGTACAGCAGGAGCTTTCAAATCTTCCTGCTCAGCACAGCGTTATCTCCCCCATCTACACCAGGCTGGCACTGCCTGGCATCTCACCAGTGTGAACTCCTGCATTGGCAGAACCCTCATAACTATGTTAATATTCAGGCATCGCTTGTAGTGTTGCTTGGCCTAGTCCTTAACTGTATGAACAGGGAGACATCAGTGATATCAGGCAGTGTAATAGTCTCTCCTCATGCTTCAATAAGGATGTTTCCAATGCTGTGATTTTTCAATGGCTTTTTCTATAAAGCAACAAAGAGAAGGAGAATTTGCCTTTGAAGACATAAAATTGCCTGTCTGAGTGGGTGCACAGCAGTGGCAGCATCACAGCAGGGTGGGTGCCTGGGCAGCTGCTCCAGCTGCACTCCCCTCAAAGGGTTGAGCTCCCAAATCTTATGTCCACAGAAAGTAATGGAAAATTCTGTGTTAGGGAGTACATAACTTACCTGAGACCATACTCTGCAGAGACTTCCTAGCTTGCTTCACATTCCTTTTCTGAATAGGAAAAAAAAAGAAAGTTATTTCTCTGGAATGCTTTGATGAATGCTATTTGTAAATCCTTTCAATTATTTTTTCCTGTCATCGAAGCCTGGAAGGCCAGCATGCGCTTTTTGTGGGGTGTTTGCAATCAGACATGGCCACATCTGTGGAATATTCCTGTCTTGTACATGATTTCTCTCCTTCTGCTGCATCAGAAATCAGCCTGCCTGGCTGAAGCCAAGCGTTTTGAAACAACTATCAAGTTTGTACATATGTGCTTTTGTGTTTTTTTAGTTTGGGTCCCCCTCCCCCTAGGTAGCACACAGATATCTCCAATTAGCCCGACTGACTTACATCTTAGCAACTTCTGTTGGATACTCAGGCAGTCACTGCAGCTGCAAGGAAGTGATTCCCAAGTTTTAAAGGAAAAATTAGCCTGCCCTCTAGCTGCTGAGTGTACCCTCGTCCCCGCTTCCTTGGCTTTCCTGGATCAGCCAGGACAGAAAGTCAGTTTTACTTCTTGCCCTCATGCTTCCGGAGCTCTGATAGTCCTTGTCCTGCCCAGAGGCTCCAGCTGCCTTTGCCACACGGTTCCTCTGCATGGACACGATCACGTGGATGGCCATTAACTGATGAAGGACAGCTGTGTGACTTGTGCACAGTCAAGCTGACGCTCCAAGCCACGGGGCAGCAGTTTCTGGCACAATTTCACCTGCACTGCCTTTGTCATGGTGAGGAACCTATTCTTGAAGGGTAGGACCAGCTGTCGCAGCCCTCAGGGTCTGGTGATTTGTAGCACCCAAGGTCAGCACCTGGGTTTAAGCCACGTATAAAATAAGAACCACACTGATAAGGGGAGAAATTATTTTAGAGATGTCAGCCTAGTGCAATGATTTTAGGTAAAGTCTAGCAGTGGCCTTTCACAAAAGAAAGTAATTTCTCCAGTGATCTGAAAGAAAAAAATGGCGTATCCTGAAGGAGTTACTTTGAGTGTTTGGGGGTTCTTTTCCCAGAAAAATCAAAGAGTTTCTTGCACAGAAAACTTTCAAGTGCTTTCAAGATGAAGTATTCTGTTTTCAAGCATTTGAAATGAAAACCAAGAAATGAATATTTAGGAAAGCAGCTTCTTTTTTATTGCTGCCTCTGCCTAATGAAAGTCCCGGAGATAACATGGGTCAGGTCCAGTTCCTCTCTTTCCCCAGAGTGACTTGGACAGTGATTCCCCAGATTTAGTGATGATAAAGTTCTTCCTTTCACACAGCAAACACATGCTCTGTGTCCTCTGACAAGCATCCTGGCTGGAGCTGCGCTCGTCCCAAGAGATCGTGGTGCTGGCAGACCTTGAGGGGTTTCCACTGACCTGTTCTGCAGACACCATCTCACTTTGCTGGCAGCTTGTTGGGGCTGACTGGGGCACACAGGCATTTAATTAACACGGGGGCTAGGCCACCTTGCTGAGAAGGGAGCAAGACTAATCAAATGAACCCTTTTGAAGGCAAAATATTGCTCTTAACCAAAACTTCCTGTTTCTTGGAGAAATGGCTGAACTGAGAGGCTGTAGTAAAACACCTTTTGTCTTAATGAAAATGGCTGTAGGATACTCAAAAAGTAGCTGTTGAGCTGAACAATAAAATCCTCCCTGACCCCTGTGGGTGGTTAGGAAGAGGTAAAGAGGAAGAGCACTTCAAACATTTCTGTTTCATTTTTTTTCCTTGGAAAACTTGGATTTTAACTAACATAAATTTTGTCTCGAGTGTCCACCATCACTGAATGCTTAAAAGTAAAATGTACAACATCCTCCCTGCCAGATATTTGGTTAAGGTGGTGGGGCAGAGGGGTAAGGCGGGCAGCCAAATGGGAGCGGGCTCCGTGAAGGCTTTGAACGTGACAGAGAACGGGAGAGAGCTGTAAACACAGGCGGAGGAGGTGGAAATCCTTTGGGGGAGCCTGAGGGTGCGATGAGCGGCGGGCGAGGGGCGGCCCTCGGGCGGGGCTGTCGCGGGGCCGATTTGCCGAGGTGGCCGGGCAGGCTCCTCAGCAGCGAGCTTGAGGTGTACGGAACAGCTGGCAGAGGCGGCGTGCCTGCAAGTCACGTTTAATAAGGAATTTTCCACTTGGGAAGCCACTAGGTGGCATGTGAGGTGCAGCAGAAACGAAGCGCAAGAGCAGGAGGCGGAACAGGCCCCTCAGAGGCCAGGCCCGGCCCGAGGGGCCGTGGCCGGCTGCGGCATGGAGCCAGCTTGTTCCAGCAACTGTGTCCCAACATATCTCGGCTGTGTGCGTGGTGCCTTGTGGGGCTTTGTTCGTTCTAATTATTTGGATGGGATTTCGTTTAATTGTGGTTTCTTTACATTTTATTTGTTTAGGGGATTTAAAACAGTATTTTATTTGGGTTTTTGTTTTGTTTTGTCTTGTTTTGTTTTTTATTTGAAAAGGAAAGGAAAAGTTTGGGGATTGTGGGACACAATATTTTAGCAGGTAGGAACCAGCTCATGGTTCTCCGCAGGTATCTCCTGGGGAACAGACCAGGAGGGATGTAGCCACCCACCCCTGGCAGGCCGTGTCTGAGCCTTTAGAGCAGTTGCCAGTTACCTCCTGCTGTCTTTTCGGCTTTAAACCAAGTGCTATTTTACATGGATGTTCACCAACTTGGCCTTTATCTATAGCCAAATATATTTTTTAAAGGTCACTGAACAGCTGCCATTACTCTCTACTATTGTGGTGTTGGAGCTGTTATTCAGCTCTGTCACCTCTCCCTTGTAGTGAATCATTTGGTTGTTTTCTTTTGTTTTTTTCTTAGGTGTGTGTTTATTTTTAATGTTCAAGTTGAACAAACTCCAACAAAGATCCCATGCAAACCCAGATGACTGATCAAGGCTACTTATTTGTAGCAATGGGTCACAAACACATCTTTGTTTCAATAGGTAAAAGCATCTTCTACAACGTGCTTTTGATTCATCTGGGGGTATTTTCAAGTAATGCCACAGAGATCTCTTAAATTCTCCCATAATCAAATTAGGGACTGGCTTCTCTTTGCAAGCAATGGAGTGGGAACACCTTCCAGCCCTCACGTTTTGCATGTCCAGCCTACAGCTTTCATGGGTGGTTGGTAATAGTAGTACAAAGGAGTGTGCATACACCAGTTTGGAAATAACCCTCTGAATCCTGGTCCTCTGGATTGCTTGGTCATGGCACAGAATGATATTTTTTCCCAGCTATCCAGCTTGCAGGAATATTGCAACTTGGAACAGAAAACTTAGTTAATGAACCAATTGAATGGGATGCTAAACTGTATGAAAAATAGAGAGTACTTCTACAAAGAAATGTGGAAACCTAAGTAGCCCTGGCTATACATGGGAAGATACGTATTCTACCTAGTCCTGGCCTCTAGGGAGACAGAGATAGAGAAGTGTTTTGAAAGGCAAAGAGGCACCTTAGTTCTGCATTGGGCATCCTTTTACCACCAACAGCAACCACCCATGAAAGCTGTAGGCTGGACATGCAAAACGTGAGGGCTGGAAGGTGTTCCCACTCCATTGCTTGCAAAGAGAAGCCAGTCCCTAATTTGATTATGAATTACAGGGAGTCATCATTACCTCTGGAAATGGTCTGCTGCCTTCCTCTTTCCGCCCCATCCAATATCTGAGTAGTATTGGCTGGATGGTCTCCATCTGCAGCCTACACAGCTATCAAGGACCATCAAGACATACATGCTTCTGCTGCTTCAAGTCTTGAGTGGATTTATAACTGAAGGAACAGTTTAGGAGTTTTAGGAAAGACTTGCTATTTTGACTACCTGTGATTTTTCAGCATTAACACCACTGAGGGCTTGTCAAAGCAAACGGATGTGTTTGCTGCTGTAATTTCAGCGTTTGCTATCAAAACAACCTGCCAGGGGGCTGATGTTCTTCCCCTGACATCTGGCCCGGCTGTGTTCCTTGTTTCAGTGTCCCATGTCCCGAAAGGATGAAATGAGGCTTCTTTCTGCTGTTTCAGAGCTTGTTTATTTCTGGTTCTTATCAGAGTTTCAGAGGCACAGACTGTGCTGTGACCTCCAGGAACACGAGGACAGAATGGCCCATGGCTACCAGAAGCAGGTAGCTTTTATATCTATTATCAACCAGTTAGAAAACTTTACGTATCTTATTTTGTTCCCAAAACCAGTGAATATCAGCCTTATTGATATGTCTCCTCTACACTAAATTCTATCTACCAATTAACAAGTCAAAGGAACTTATGTCAGAGGGAAAAAGGAAGAGAAGGAGAAGAGAGAAGAAGATGAAGAAGAAACAGCCAACACCCTAAAATCTCCATGTTGGCTCCATATAACATATATAGCAAAACCTAAAAACTACAACTACACATTCTGTGATACACTAAACAACATCTCCTCATTTCTTTGGTGTTCTCAGCTCATTTAGATGTTGAGACAAATGCTCCCACAAGCTTGGTACACAGGCAAAGCCTTTTTTGTGGAGCTCTGGGGGTAAAGCAAACAGCCAGAGGAGCAGGAAAAGCTCCCAAGCTTTTTCTGACTCCAACACAACCCTCTTGGTGGCTCTCTTGTTCCTGTGGTATGTGGGCCTGTGTGGCTGGCCTTTGGCTCTGCAGTTCAGAAGAATTTGTAGAGCTTAGCAACAGGATGAAGGCAATCCAGCCTTCTTTAAAAGAGAAAACCAACCCCCAAAAACCAAGCTATTTAGGAATTTCTGACTGATTTTCTCCTTTTGTCTAAGGATTCAGGCTGTTGCAGTTGGTCATGGGGGCTCTATGTGTTTCTGCTGGTTCAAAGTAAATAACTCTGTTGTGTGGGAGCAGTGATGGACCTGTACTGTGCTTTGTGATTAGCAGTAAAATGCATTAAAAGGTTGAGGTAGCATTGGATTTACTGTGAAGAGAGAAGGTGCTAAAGGAGCCCAAACTGCCTGTCTCCAATAATTGTTTTTTCCTGCCCTCTGCTTAGTTCAGGCCAGTTGCCCTCTCCCTCATCCTGTAGAGTGCTTTGGCTTATTTCACTCTGCCAGCAAGTGCTTCCCCAAGACCCAGCTACTGCTCTGACCTGGCCAGATAATGAGCATTTAAGTTCCCGTAAATTAAAGCAAAAGTAAGGATTTACTCTTAACTGCATTTGGTTTTGACATGCTGATGCTGCATGCTATAGCCACAGAGGCACAGAGACCTTCTTGTAGTAGGAACAGATCTTGGAAGAGAAATCCCCATGAGGAACACCCAAATGGAGATGCTTTCACTCTCACATGTCTGAGAAACCAGAAATGTTCACCATTTACTTTAGGATGAACCCCAGTTCCTGGAGCCTTTTCTGTTTAGCAGAAGGGTCATGGAGATCTTTTGCCTCTCTGTAACAGCCTCGACATAACCAGAAATGCATTCACAGGCATTCACAACCTAAGAGTCAGTCCCTGCTCATGCCTGTTTCAGGCCGGAGCTCTGCACTCTCTTGCCCGTACACAACAGGATGGAATAGGCATGTGAAAGGGCCTCCCCATGGAAAGCTGTTCTGCCTGGTGCTAATTTATTTCCCAGAAGTTAACCCTTGCTTTCCTGCAGCCTGGCTGTCTCCTCACTGCAGGCTGTCTGCTCACCCAGAACTGGACATAGTCTCTCTTGCTTGGAGACGGGGTTGTATGTCCACACCTCTGTAGCACTATGGCCTTAGGCCAGTTGCTTGGACTGGTACCTTCAAATTTTTGACATTTTTCATCTAATGGTGAGCTTAATCAGTTCTCCATAGTGTCACGTTTCAGCTGAGTTTTGCCAGCAAGAGTGGCCACTGTCTGGTTGCAAGTAGGTGAAGTTGGAGAAACACAAAGTGGGCTAGAGGAAGGATCCCATAAGGAAGGATGATCATAAGGATACTGCAAAGGACTGACCAGAACCCTATGTCTGAGATGTGGCCATATGTACCCTAAATCAGATGTGGCTGATCTGTTCTGCAGGGTCTTGGCTACATGAACTGGGATTCCAAAACTCAGCAGATACGCGTGGAGAGTTTTTCTGCTGCTGTTGCAACACCAGTTTCCCCAAGAATTTTAGCTGAGCTCACCACGGTTCCACCCAGACTCCTTGAAAAAAGATCATTCTGGCCACACTTTGGGAAAGAGCTTATTTCCTCACCAGAACCTGGTGTCCTGATCCAACCTCAGTGATGTAAGGCACAGATAGGGAGGGGCCCTGGTGTTTGGCCTCAGGCCTGGTCAGCAGTGAAGACACACCTGCAGAACTCTGTCAACAGGAATTTTTTTTTTCTACAACTAAAACAACTATATTTTTTTTCCCTAAAACTTTTCTGAAGTGTTGGCAGAGATAACTACACTCCTACACTCCCAGCCAAAACAGCCACCTGGTAAACTTTGCAAAGTAGAGGCTGATCCAGGGTTTGCACTTTGATATTGCAGAAATTTAGCTTAAGACGGTGGGAAAAGAATGAAGTTCCTCAGGCAGTGCTAGGTTTGAAAAAAGCAGCTCACGATCATGTGTTTAATTTTCAACTCAAAGGTTTTAGTGCATGTTCCTCTCTAAAGGGCCAGCTTGATTTTCCAGGCTCTGTGTTGCACTATGTGGCACAAACGGGAGGCAACTCACTCATAGCACATGGAGCTAGAATCTTCAGGTCTTTTAGGCAGGAAGGTCCATAATTTAAAGAATCAGAATGAGATCAGAAAAAATACTTTTATGGATTCAAATTCTGCACGTTGAATGATGAAATGTTTGGAATGTGAAAGAGTTGAATGTTGAAATATTTTTATTAGACTGTGAAATAAAAAATGTTCTGTTCTGGCAGTGCTCAAATAGAACTTTTAGCCTTATCCTAATGGCTGTTTACATTTTTTCCCTATTAAATGTCACAGAAATCATCCTGTTTTCTGGGGTATCTGGGTTTCAACACAACTGTTTTTACCCATCTACACCATTCTGGTAGAAGATTTTCAACTCTTTTTAGTTATGACTATTGGCTAATATAGAATCAGTTAACTTACCTGCTGTACAAATTTGCTCCAAGAAATTCCTCAACAACATTATTTTAATAAAAACTGCACCAATGTGTGTATGTTTGAAGTCTGGATAGAAACATCTTATGTGTCTCTTCTGGCATGAAAACTGTGGACAGCCTGAAGAAGTTTTGCCCTTCCTCAATTCCCACACATCTATTGGTACATGTGATGCAATGTTTTACTGTAAAACTTAGGAGATTCAAATTGCAATGTGCGAGAAAGGGCAGCAGTAAAGAGGAAAAGGAGGAAAATCAGATCCTCTCACTGGTCCCAAGTTCCTCTGCCAAAATGTGATGCACACACTGCCCTGTATTTTTAGTTTCCTTTATCATGAGATGGAAGGTCTAGACAGATACTGGAAAAATTTAAAGGCTCCCTTACTCCACAGAGGTACAGGAAATAGAAATAGTCTTTAAGTCCTGACACTGTACCAATACACAAGGTGAAGGAGACAAAGACTTCTTCTGAGTAATTGTTTGGTAACTGCGCATGCAATAAGTGACAGAGGTAAAAACATTTTTCCACTTGGAAATGTTATTCTTTTTGAGAGCCTTCTTTTCCTCCTGCCATGATGTGGTGAGAATGTATTATAAACATGAACAGCACAATAAGTAGTATGTCCTAGATAGAGGGTCAAGAACAAAGCTCCTTAAGTCACAGAGAGAAGTGTCTTTTTGTATCCATTTATACCATCTCAGTGCAGTGACTAGACTTGCTGAAAAAAATTCTCAAGGGGTTTTTATTCCATTTCGGTTTTTTATTTTACTATTGTTGTTATTATTATTTTCTTATTTCTTGCACTCTAGCAGTTGAAGTTGATAGCAAAGGCAGCAACTACAGAGCATAATTATTACAGCTGCAGTTCTGATTTTGGTTTAAGTTCCATGAAGCCAAAGCTTTTATGTGCTGCAGATCAAGGGCACTCTGGTGAGTGCTTGCCTGGCTTCCAAAGAGTGATCACCAGTGACAGCTAAAGATCTCATCTATTATTTATCAGCTTTATCATATTTTGAGTTTTGTAGGTAGTGGAGTAATAAAACAGCTCTGCACGGGAAATGATTTAACATCACAGAGATGATCCAGTGATAAACCTGGCCAGCATGCAGGTAGACAGCATGGACCCTGGAAGCTTTATGGAAGAGATGGTTTGCCAAATGCTGGAGTTCCTTTATCGATCACCTTGCATAATATCTTTCCCTTTTAAAAAACCTGGAACATTCATCCATGCTGAAAATCAGAAAAGGTACTTTGATTGCCCGTTTCTGCAGAACATGGTGCTCAAGCATGTGCCAGACACTACTGTTATTACCAGAAATGCTACACCAGCTTGGAAAAATGACCTTTCTAGGACTGTTGCTGGGCTAAAGTTCCATGGAAAAGACTTTCTGCACCCCTGCCACTCCAGGAAACCCGATTTCTGGAAGCAGATGCATCCTACCAACCTGACACGCAGTGCCTGGTGTCCTAGACCAGGAGAGGCTGGCCCATGGAGGACCCCAGAAGAAGGGCACTCAGACTCTGTAAAGTATTATTTAAAATCCTGTTTATTAGAGTGTCTTGGTTTCAACTGCGATAGACTTAATTTTCCTCCTAGTAGCTGGTACAATGTTGTGTTTCAGATTTACTATGAGAATGATGTCGATAACACACTCATGTTTTGATGTTGCTCAGTAATGTTGACCCCAAGTCAAGGACTTTTTGGTATCTCATGGTTTGACAATGAGCAGGTGCACGAGAGGCTGGGAGGGAGCATGGCCAAGACAGGTGGCCTGAAGTGGCCAAAGGGATATTCCATTTCATAGAACCTCATGTCCAGTTAATAAACTGGTGGGAGTCGACCAGGAGCTGCTGCACGCTTCTTGGGATGGTAAGCACTTATACTTGGCATTACTTCCTTTTCTTGGGTTTTATTCCTCTCTTTCCTCTCTTTGTGCTCTTTTTATTACTATTATTATTCTAATAATATTTTATTTTATTTTAATTATTAAATTAGCTCAACCCACTAGTTTTATCTTTTTCTGATTCTCCTGCCATTCCACCAGTATGAAGGGGGGAAGAAGGGGGAAGTGGAACAAGCAGCTGCATGGTACCTTAGCTGCCATCTGGGGTTAAATCCTAACATGGGAAAAACAACATAAAAATCTCACATCCCTTCAGACAGCAGGAGCCCCAAGCTGTGCACCCACATGCAGCACATCGTGCAGCCCCCTCCACACAGAGGGTTACACCAGTTTAGTGATATGAGCAGTTACAGGATTTTCTTACAAGGTATCAACTCTGCTCCTCATTTCTACCGTGTCACAGAGTGGGAATGTTCTCATCACAACTTCCTGCTGCCCTTTTGGACAAAGGCAAAGCCATGCTGGTGGTGTAATTGCTGGTACCAAGTGGGAGATGCCCACAGGCTCCTGCCTAACAACTGATGATGAAATTTGTCCTGTGGCTGCACATACAGGCTAAGTGCTCCACAGGTGACTAAGTCTTCTGTGCTCAGTGCTCCCCCTGTCAGGATCACTGCAAGGAGGCTTCCCTGCACCCTGAACTCTTAGAGAAACTGTCCAAGCTGGCAGTCCTGCACATGGGGGGCTCCCAAGGGGGACTAGCAGTAGCTACGTGGGCTGCAGGCCAGCTCCATGACCTGACATTATGTGCCAGTTCTCCTGAAGGCATACACCAGGCCGCCAGTGGTGGGAATTATGGCTCAGGCATGTGGGTAATCTGCTGCCTCTTGCTGTGAGATCACTGTCTTCACAGCACACCTTTCAGCAGACCTTGCTAGGGAGGTTTAAGACACCTGTAAAAGCCCTTTAGCAGGTGAAAACTGAACCTCAATTCTGTGTTGTCGCTCCTGCATATTGTCACGAGGCAGATGTTCTTTAAACAATGTAGAGTTATGCTTTGTTGTCATGAGTGACCTGGGTGTCTTTGTGCACCAGCTGATTCATGCTGGCATTTTTATTATTCTGCACCTATTGTAGAAAAATATGGTCCTGATCCCCTGTCACCCCACCCAACTCTGTCATTGCTCAGGCCTCTGCCCAGGGAGTGGAAAAGCCTACCAAACCAGAAAAGCAGCCCTCCTGCTCCCCATCACTCAGGATGCACTGGTGCAAACAGGCACAGGGTGTGCACAGGCTGAGCCCTCCTGCTGATGACCAATATTTCAGCACTGACAACAGACTGTGGTAGAGACATGACAGGGCTAAGGCAGTGACCATCCCTGCCTGATGGAGGTTTCAGAGATTTCTTGTCGCTTCAGTGCAAGTTGGGTAGAAAATGGCAGCGTGGAAGGAGGCACGGGGACCCCAACCCATAGTAGTGGGGGGGAGGTGGTGGCTGACAGGCAGCAGGGGCTGCCAGGACCACCCTGGAGCACTGTGTTTGATGGGCTGGTGCTTGCAAAACACATGTGCCTCAGGTCAGTGCCCTGCAGTGCCTCTACTGCAGAAAGCCACACTGTCCCTCCTTGATCAGTGCTCTCATATCTGTTCGGCCAGAGCAATTTTACTTTTCTTGCTCTGAAAGAAATACCTTTAAACAAAGTTGCCTTAACCTCCACAGAGGGTTATTATAAGTTACTCAGGCATGCCTGGAGTGTGCAGTGGGGCTGCTCAGGCTTCAAAAATGAGATTATAAATCTGGAGGAATGTGTTCTTGAGGAGTGAGTCACCTTAACTGTGACATATTCATTTGGACTGTTTCTGCTTAAAATAGAAACGCTGAGCATCCTACAGCAGCAGGAGGTGACAAGGGACGGACGAAAGCCTCCAAGCACTTCATCCCAAGGGAAGCACGGCAGAGAATGTGCCCAGCCCCAGCAGCAAAGAGCTTAATCCACGTAACTTGCAGGTGCAACTGTGGGGGGCTCCTGCTCCAGGCATGTGGCACATCATAGAAGGAAATGCTCAAGAGTCAAAGAAACCTGTGCTGACATGACCTGAAAGCAAATATTTTTTGGACTGTCCTTCATAGCTGTCAGGCAAAACTTTGGGCTCTGGTGTTTGCAGCCTTAGTGGGGCCGTGGTGTGGGAGCAGGGAGCTTCTCAAGTGCTCCCACTACTGTGCCCAGAGCTTCTGCTTCCAGCCCTGACAGTGCCCAGAGCACTGCTGGCATGGGCTGACCTGTCCCTGTGCCCCGCAGCAGGGCTCAGTACCATAGCCTGGCCCAGTGTTCAGTGAGGTGGTGAGGGTGCATTGGTGCCCAGGCTGTCCCACAAGATGGGAACCCAGAGCCTGACACAGCCAGCAGCAGGGAGCACTGCCTTGGTGTGCCTCAGGAGGAGCAGCCTCTCCTGGAGATTAGACAAGCCTGACCTGACAGTGCCTCCAGGAGGAGTTTGCAGCAGTGGTGAAGGATTATGTTGGATGTGATTTAATGGCACTCTCCTGAGAAGCCATGACTGAGTGCTGTCCTGTCCCACAGGCAGCCACTGCCCTCGGCAAACGGTGGAGCAAAACAACCTGGAACCCTCTCCTTGTCTTTGTAGCACAATTGAATCAGGGCCTGAGGTGAGGGGAAGGACAAAGCACCAGTTTGGCAACACTCTTTAGTCAATGAGTAAGCAAATCTGACAACAGCCTGCTGATCATTCCACCACTGCTAGCCGATTTACAAGTCCCCAGTTTGATTTCAGCAAAGGGATTGGGCACTTGTGTAATGCAACTCTGCTGTTATACAACTAACTCCAGCCACACATTTTCTGGTTTCACTTCTGATTCCTATCACACAGGAGCTGAAATGTTCCCATTGGCTCCTCCTGAAAAAAAGTCACGCTGCATTATTTAGGTTAAGGTTCGAAGTACTCAGACTCTTGAGCAGCAACAGGCACATTAAACAAATTGACAGCACTCAATCTTTACAGGACAAGGTCACAGAAAATTTGTAAAGTCTGTGAGATGATTGTGAGCGACGAATCCAAAACCAGAAGTAAAACTTTCCACATTAAAGGGACAGCAAAAGACCTATCAGTGTCTGACAATGCAGTTTGCTTCTTTCTCTTGTAGATCCTCTTGCACAATGCTGCGTGTACAGCTTAGACTAAAAGCTTCTGACCCTAAAATCAGGCTTTATATCAAATGCCTCATTGAAAGGACTTGTAATAGGCTAATCCCAAAGGGATCTAGTTCATGGAATGCTTTCCTGGAATTTGTGCAGCAGCCAAATATTTCAGACTGGCACTTCCTAAGATGCCTTATGGTCTGTAGGACATAGGTCCATGGGCAAATTTTTTTGGGATACAACTCCCACTTTCAGAGTGATAACTTTGTGCAATCCCAAATTTTTGTGTCATGCAACGTGGGAAATATACCATGCAAGAAAATGTTGCAGAAATGGGGGGAGATAAGACACAGAGAGAAGAAAAGACAGACCCTGTAATATGTGTTTTTGACTTGCAGCCCAGGGAAAGTCTCTCCTGAAGTTGCTTCCATGCTGTACCCTGGTGTCAAAGCCCACAAGCTCTCACTGGGCATTCATGTTCCACCTCCTGCTTGGCAGCCCCAGCATAATCCAGCTGGAGAGTGGAACAGTGGTCCCATTTTTTGTGACAAGATCTCCATTCGATTTAGCTCATTTCTGGAAGCCATCCTCACATACAGGGTATGTCCCTGGCCAGGTGTCTAACCTGCTACTTGCCTCAAAGTTACAGCCCAGACTAAGAGTCTACAAAATCAGGGGAATGGTATGGGGGCGTGGTGTTGGGTACACCACGTTTATCATCCCGGTTGATATTCTAACTGCAGGTTTGTTCGTGGAGCCAGAATTAAGCTGAGACTAGATGCAGATTGGGGCTGAGTCCCCTTGCGCTCGGTCACAGAAAAAGTGCCCAGGACAAGAGTCAGGGAGAGGGCAACTGAGGAGGACACACCACAAGAGAGGTGCAGATGTGTCCAGTCATGGCCAGAATGATGCGAGTCTAAAGGGGACCCAGGAATTCTACCTGTGGCCACAGAGCTCCCTGGATGGAGGAAGGCTTAATGAAGGCTGGTTGTTGTGGGGCTGGGGCTGCCTGGTGCAGTCCTCAGTTGATACTCTTGGGGTCTTGTGATCCCTCAGCTTTGCATCCCAGAAGATCTCTGAAACAAGAAATCCTGGTGAGAAGCCTCCCATAACCACCCCGTAACTACACAAGTTAATACTCTACTCCCCTCCTCCCTGCATCTGCAGGGGCTGAGCCCTTTCTCTCACAGTATGACAAATCCTTCTGCAGAATTAATTTGATTGACATTTAAATCAGCAGCTTTAAACCTGCAGCCCCTTAAATCCCATTGCTACAAGGTAAGTAACTAACAAATGTGAAGTCTATTATCAGAAGACTTAAATTTGTCTCAGGGGGATCCCACATCTGTTGGGGAGAATATCTGGGCCCATAAATATAAAAAAGTCCACACCCTCCCAGATGTGTGTTTGCCTGTGAAACATCCAATATTTTGGTAGAAGGGCCATCCTATGGAGTTTAGCCATACTTTAGCCATGAGGTAAAAATAGCCATGGCTAACATCTGGAAAAGTCATCTAAGTTTTGCAAATTTGTGAAAAGCCATTATGCAAACCCAGTTGTGTCATGATTGTGTCATTTAATATCAGGGATTTAAAATTTGGCTAACCCAACTGGCTAGGCCAGTTCTTTTATAATTTTGAAGAAAAAAATGCAAAGTCATGTGTATTCTGTGTGGGGCTCTATTTTGGTGTCTTGCAGGTTTCTAGCTCTTTCTCCATTGCTTAACTGCTTGCATAATACATTACAATTATAATTCAGGGAGAAAAGCCTTTTGTGGCTGCCAGGAGCCCAGGCGGTAGAAAATGTTTTACCAGTAAAGTCAGGCAGGTATTTTTATTAGTGACTGAGGAAGAGGAGGAGGTTAAGCCACGTGAAGCTGTTTCTATGCTCCAACATTTATTAACAAAACGAGGCAGGGACTGTATTTGCTCTCTGAGGGATTGGTGGTCAATACTGTAACATAATTGAACTGCACAAGGAAAGTTCTACTTAAACCCTCCGAAGGTTGAGGGTGAGTTAAGCAGATGCTGCTCTTTCATCTGGTCCCATAACATAGGGCCACTCAGCATAAAAAATGTTTTTTGTCTGTGAGCTCATCTTGCCACATCCATAGTTATTGAGGATAATGGAGAATTGTACAACATTTTTTTTTTTTTTGCTGGCCAGCCTTCGCGTACGAAGATCCGGGGAAGGCCTCTTTTTTCCTTTCAGACCTTCCAGCCTGCGCCCTGGATTTTTTAGGTGAGACACAGGGCGCGCAGATCTGAGCCCACCCTTTAAACCCGAGGTTCTTCTGCTGGGCCAAAGCGATTCTGGACAGTGGCAGTGAGGTCCTCCTCAGGACGTAGGCAGATTGCCCCCTTGCAGGGCTAACGAGCACTGCCTGCCCGGGGAGTATCCACGGCTGGGAATTGAACCCGGGCCCCGGCAATTACTGTGCCATATGCTTAACCACTACACCACCGGGGCTCCCATACAACATTAATGACACAAAATTGCTCAGCTCTTTACGGTATGAGGGCAAATGGCCATACTGAAGTAGGCAGATGCTATTTGCCTTGGTTTGCAGATGTGGAAACTGAAGCACGGGTGTGAGCTGCTCGAGATTACAGGAAATAACTGTCAGGACTGCAACTAGGACCCAGCCCTGTTTTTCTTTTCTGGAATGCCCTTGTGTGACATGTTCCCAGACTTTGTATTATGGCTCCATAGCTTGCCTCTGCACTGCTGAACTTCTGACATGTCATGTGGTACTGTGGGTCAGCAACTGGGACAACCCTGGGGGCTGAAATGGTTGATTTCCTCTTCACCTTGGACATGACCCCTTGCTCTCTGCAACACTTTAAACACCTTGCCCTCACTGAGCTTCAAACAAAAGTACCTTTATCCCTGGAAGTTATTTAAGAAAATGGTCTGCAGCTTTTTTTCACAAGTGCTGTAAGGGCAGCTGGGCAGGAGTTTGGATCAGCTGATTTTCTGACATCTGCTCGGTGGACGATGACAGGTTGGTCAGAGGAAAATTCTCAGCTTTTGCTCATCATCTATGGGAATCAGGTACCTTCTCACAGATCTGACAACCATGAGAGAAATTTTCTCTAGCTGTGGAAAGAGAATCGCTTCCCATAGCTAGAAGATGAGAAGCAGAGAAAGTTTTATAAACTATCTGGGAAGTTTTGAGAATGCATATCTCAATGGTATTTGTTGCTTTTGTTATCCTAACTGATTTCTCTGTAGCTAATCAATTGTACCTGGTCTTGTCACTCTCTGCTCCTGACCAGGCAGGCTGGTAGAAGCTGCCAGGTCAGAGAGAGCAGCTGGATCTCTTTGCAGATCTCTTTGCCCTGTCTGCTTGCTCGTCCCTGAAATAAAGAAGATAATCACCCTTTTGATGGAGTCATTCTTATGCTGCAAAGGGCCGAAACCTGGCCTGAATTGCAACACTGCTCCAGTCCTACCTGATCTTATCTGAATGACTAAAAAAATTCTGACACCTTATTTTCTGTCTGGAATTGTGCTGAGGAGCCTCAGCTGCTTGTCACCTGTCATCTCATGAGAGTCGTGGTGGCTCCAGTTCTTCTCTTCCAGAGCCATCACTGCTGGAACAACCTGGAGGCTGCCAGTGCCTTGAGATGCATGTACTAGGGCTGCTGTCTAAGCGAGGGCTGATGGTCTGGCTCTTGTGGATGCTGGGCATGTCTCAGCAGCAGGAGCCTCTCAAAGTAACTCACAGCTGTCCAGAGTGCGCTCGGTTTTCATGGCACTGGCCCTCCCAGCAGCTTAGCCAAGGCAGAAACAACAGGGAGTGAGGACAGGCAGCTGCCCAGTGCCCGGATAAGGAGTGCCCAACTCCTGCCTGTGTCTCACTGAAAGTCCAGTGGGAGGTAGGTAAGAAAACGCTTTTTGGATTGTGCAGCTTAATAGCTTGTCTGGACAAAGGAAGACTCTGCACAGAGGAGAGCTATGAAGGATTGAACCTAGCTATTGTACTAGCACCTTTTGCACCAGACCCCCCTTCTCCCCCACCCCATTCAGGTAGAATGATAATGTTCATGTGAGACAAATAAGTTTTTGTCCTTAGCAAGTACTGATATTCTTGACTGAGTGGTTTCTCTGGTGTCACAATTTAATTCAAATCTAAATATGAATCCAATTATTCTCAGCATCTTAGGAATATGATTTTACTACTGTGAGTTTTGAGTTGTCACTGCTTTGAAATCTTTCAAGTTAGAATTCTTAGACATTACACACATTTATGCCTGTCACGTTGCATTCTCCCACTTGTTTTTGAAAAGAAGGAATCATTAATGTGGTTTTTTTCTCATGGGAAAATATATTTTCTCTTTCTACAATTACATTGAAATAGAGAATAAAAATTGAGCCTTCATGCTTTTTTTTTCAGTAAATTGAACTATTGTACACTGTTTTTCTCTCATACTTTGCATTGACTTTAATTCATGCCATTGTCATTTCTTTTTGCAGGAAATTTAGATGGTCCTTTGAATGTAACATACCATATTTCCACAAACCTCGGGTTTTTTTCTCTTAATTCTTCTGTTCTTTGGAAGTGTCCTCTCTTGCACTTGAAAATATTTCTCTTTACTCCATGGATCCCAGAACAGAATTGTGTTCCTTCCCGATAGGGAAAACAAAACCAAGAAAATTTGTGGATTGAAATCAAGGCAATTTAATAAGAGAAGGAACAAGATCAAAAGCCCACAAGTAACACAAAGGAGAACACTCACCATCTCCCACAAGCAGACCAGTGTCAAGCCACTCACTGAGCAGCAGCACCTTTAGAAAACCAAAACATCTCCCTTCTTCCTCCCCCCCAGTTTAATTGATGCCATGATGTTACACAGTATGGGATATCCCTTTGGCCAGTTCAGACCAGCTATCCCAGCAGTGTTCCCTGCCAGTCACTTGCCCACTGCCAGCCTACTCACTGGGGGAAAGCAGGGTGAAGAAATTAGAAAGCCTTGATCTTGTGCAAACGGGTTCAACAATAGCTGAAACCCTGCTGTGATGTCAACACTGGCTTAGCCACAGATCAAAACGCAGCACCGTACAGGCTGCTGTGAGGAAAGGTGACTCCATCCCCGCCAGACCCAGTCCAAGTGCCTGCCCAGGAGGGAGAAGGGGGTTGAGGCCTTCTCCCCATGCTTATTCCTTTGTCCCAACACTTGGTAGGCTACCATGGAGGGACAGCCTGGACAATATAGAAAAGAAATTTGGAATCCCCTGCCTGGGGGAGCACAGTGACCACCAGATCAGTGCCAGCTACTTGTTTCTCTGATGTCCCTGGAATGTTTGATACCCATTTTCATGCTATCAGACACATACAGAATGAAGGTACATCCACAAGATTCCAGGACATGGCTCTTGGAAGACATGCTTTCAAATCCCCTTTTGGGACATGAAGGAATTCAATTTACCATGTTTGCCTCAGGTAAAAGAGGTTGATGTTCAGTATTTCTGCATTTAATGAGACACGATGCTATTGTTGTGTGCTGGCTGCGTTGTGTGAGTACTGGATAGACCCAGCCCAGGCTGGAGCCATGTCTGCACCTTTTCTGTGACATGGGCACTGAGAAGCTCCTTCTGACAGCCTGGGCCAGCCCCAGACTTGCCTGGGGGTGCACGTGGAGGTCCTCAAAAAATTTAAACCCCAATATTTGTGTGCATCAGTATGGTATTGAGCAGGGGTACTCCTCCAGCTGAAGTGGTCCGTGACACCATGTCTCTACTCTCTCATCCATGCTCACAAGTGCTTCTTCAGAAAACATCTGGGAAAATAGTGATCCATTTCTTTCTGTTCTTTCTTTAAATATCCACCATGATCTCTAGGCTTTAAGCAGCCAGTGCCTTAAAACCACAACATGTTCATTTTTGTGTTCTGTTAAAGGCAATAAGGAAGACATAGGGAAGATTTAAACTTGATATATAGGGTTCTTTTCTGGGTCTCTTGATGCTTCAGAATGAATCTGCACATCTTATATCCACAAGGATAACAAAGGCAATTCAGAAGCATGTTAATTGTGTCCAATAGTAATATGATCTGACTGTCATGGAATCAAGATTCTAATAAAAATCCTAGTGTCAGGCAATAGCTCTGTTTTTAATACTTTCTATACAAGTGATAATGAAGCAGAGGGATGAGGAGAGGACCTGCAGCTGTAGTATTTCATAGACTGTCAAATTGCAAGATGGAACTATATCCGTTGACATAAATATTTACATTAGAGAGACAAAGTTGCAGCAAATTCTTGGCTGATGAGAAGTGTCTTCAGCTGATGTGAATTTTTATGGCTTGTGCTTTCCAGCAAGGCTGTGACAATTCACATCAGCAGAGGACCTGCTCCTCCTAGCCAAATCCTTGCAACAGGGAATACAGTCCCCTTCCCATCAACCCTGCTCTCCACACACTTTTGCTATTTAACCAGTCACGAAAATGCCACTATCAGAGATCTCAACAGCACACCAAACAGAATATCTGGAGCTTGGGCTCCCTGTGAGACAGCAGCAGCATTAATTCATGATCTTTAGTTATATTAGATGATCAAAGATCAGCAGATCAAAGGAGACAGTTTCTTCCACAAAATGCCAGATGCAGGAACTGGGCTGGGTTACAGCAAGGGAGGAAACACGGGAAGGAGGCAGCCGAGTTTCCCCTTGGGAACAGGGGAGAGCATAAGGGGCTGCTCCTGCTTGTGGCCCAGGTCACTCCCACACATGGCAGGGTCAGTGAAACTGTCTTTTACCCTGAGCATTGCACCCAGCAAAGACACCTGTTAGTACAGGCAAAACAGCAGAAGGGTTATTGGGGTGATGAGCTCTTGGCCAAATGTCCTCTATCACATTCTTCTGGGACCAGCAGGGGAAAGGACAAGCTTCCCCAGCCTGGCCGCAATGTGTGGGAGCTTGTGTTATCTATGGGGCATTGAGCAGGCAGTGGTGGAAGGGTCCCTGGTGGGCTGGCAGCCTTGTGCCATCCACTGCAACCTGTTGGAAAAATTGGCCAGAAGGGGCTTTCCTGGGGGCTGCACAGCCCTGCCAAATGCCCAGGCCACACCAGAGGTTATCTGGTGAACACCTACAGTGTTAGAGAAAGGCATGGACAAGGCAGGTAACTAGAAACTGGAAACCAAAAAGATCACAACATTTCACTACATGAAGTGAACATAAAACACATTTCCAATGCGTGTGCAACCCTTGCTGTTCTCACCATAGGTCAAGGAGTGGCCTTCACTGGGAATGACCCTGCGGCTCACCTCCAACATCACAAACCCTTCACAAGAGCTTCCTGGCTCTGGGGATGCCCATGCCAAGACCATGTCTGGATACTGTGGACAGCCTCTACATGACATCTCTTACCTTGGCTTCTGGCATGAGCCTGCTGAGGCTCTGGTCTGCCATGACCAGTGCCCTGATTGCACCTTTCAGGTGAGGACCTTGGCACCCTGGCCCAACACTTCCATGATCATCTGTGCGGTGCTATGCAGGTGGAGGGTTTAGCTGGCCACCTCATCCTCCTTGCCAGGCCCCAAGGAAGGCAGCTTCTTCAGGAAATGAGTGCTATTTCAAAGAGATGTCACCCATCAGAAAAATTACAAGTGAGTGACTTTTCCTGAGGCTTTTGCAGTGCTACTGCCTGCTTGGGCTCCCACACCAGCCTGCTCATTGGAGCAACCCAGGCTGATGATTTTTTTGGCAGCTTGTCCAGAATTTGATTGCTTTTGCTCTGGACTGTAACTGTATGTTTCTGTTTCTGGCCTGGAGGATTTGCAGAGTCAGGACAGACCCAGGGACACTCAGTCCTAAGGGATGCCTTCAAACAGCATCCACATCTTCTGCCTAGAAGCTGCCCCAGACACCCCTCCAGTTAAATGCATGAAGCCTCCAAAGAAGAGAACTTCGAGGTGCCTTCACAAACTAATATAAATCACAGAAGTACTATTTGAGCACCAAGAACTTCTTAAAAGCAGAATAAAGGCAGTGAAGTAGGAAATATTCTCCTTGCCATCACAGCAATATGAAGAGGGGTGTTTCCTATTACTCTCCTCTCTGACTCCACCTTCTCACAAAACTTCTGCAACTAGTTCTTTGGCAAACAGGTGTTGCCTTACTGTGACGGTTTTGTTTGGGGTAGAGTTAATTTTCTTCATAGTAACTGGTATGAGATTATGTTTGGATTTGTGCTGAAAACTGTTGATAATTCAAGAATATTTTTGTTATTGCTGAGCAGTGCTTACAGAGAGTCAAGGCCTGTTCTTCTTCTCTGCAGAGGAGGTTGTGATAGGATGTAGCCAGGACAGCTGATCCCAGCTGATCCAAGGGATATTCCAGACTACATGGCATCATGCCCTGAACATAGAGCTGGGAGAAGAAGGAAGAAAGAGGCATGTTAAGAGTGGCGGTGTTTATCTTCCCCAGTTACTGTAATGCATGGTGGGATCCTGCTTTCCTGTGGATGGAGGAATATCTGCCTGCCCATGGGAAGTGGTGAATGAATTCCTTGCATTGCTTCTTTTGAGTGCACAGGACCTTTTTTTTACTGTCTTTATCTGAACCCATGAGTTTCTTCAGTTTTAATCTTCCAGTTCTCTCTCCCATCCTATCTAGGGGAGTGAGCAAGTGGCTGTGTGGGGATCAGTTGCCAGATGGGGTTAAACAATGACAATTACCTTTAAGCAAACACTATTCAATTTATCAAAGAATAGCTGAAAAGGTAAATTGCTTTCTGGCTACAGCTTTATGCCACCCCCTTCCTGCATGATTTGATTGTGGGGGCTCCAGAAAACTGCAAACAGAATTTCTGTTATATTCTTAGAAAAGATATGTGTGTGTGTGTGAAGTATATGGGTGTCCTTGTTTAAATGTATGAGTACAAGTGTGTTTGTTTATATGAATGAATATATATATGTTTTGCTTATTGTCTTTTAGGTACAAGAGAGAGACAGCAAAATGGGTGCACACTGCCTTTCATCAGCACAGTCCTGCAGTGAGCCATGTCCTTGCCTCCCTCCCGCTGCCTCCACACCCATGTGCAGTGCTGCCACAGGCTGCTGCTACTCGCTCACAGGACGCAGATGTTGTAGCAGCCTCAGCTCATGCCACCGCTCCTCCAGGTACCCTCAGATGTGTTGGGCAGCCCAGTGCAGCCTGGGTGGCAGATGGAGCCTGCCCACAGATGTCCTCTGCCAGGGATACCCAGAGTGGGCAGACATAGGGCAGACATGGGGCTTTACCCAGCCCCTGTGGTCTCTGACCTGGGAGCAGGAAGGAGCATTAGCCCACAGGCTGTGCTTCTCATCCCCATGGAACCAATCCTCTCACACACAATGGAGACATCAACATCATCCCACCATTGCTGCTTTACTTCCACCCCCATTCTGGGTATGAACAAGCAATGCCAGACAAAATTAGCATCTCAGTTTCTCTGGGGTTCTTGCCATATGGCTGCAGTCATTGCCATGTGCAAAGCAGTGTGCCCATAGTGAGGATATCACCAAGACCTCCCCCCGCAGCCCAGTCTGCTCAGTAAGAGCTTTGAAAGTGCAAAATCAATGCCAGGGTCTGGTCTCACAAGCTGGGGAGGCCACCAGGACACAGCTGGAGCATGGAGGCCCCTTTACTGGGCCATGTGGAAGGCTAGAAGCCTATTTTGTGCCTACAGCTTTAGTGGAGGCCACTGTGCTATGGGATGTGGGACAAAAAAAGGAATGGCTGTGATGGTTATGGCTGGCCACACCACCAGGTTGACCAGTAATCTGGCCAGAATGGCTGCCAGTGAGAAAACCCTAGGGTCACTGGATGTAACCAGGGAGTTTGGAATCCCCAGGCCATGGGATCCTCGGTTTGGGGGTCCGCAAGGCAGGGTAAAGTTGCATTTCGTGGTGATGAGGGCTGGAATAGAGTTCTGGATCGAGGGCAATGTGGATCAGAAAGAATGAGCCCATGATGCCTTCCTCCTGTCCACATCAGAGGAAATTCATGGTTCTGCCCTGTTGCATCAGACAAGTTCTGTCAGACCTTAAAAAGTTCACACTTTTTTTCTTGATCGGATTATTTTAGGCTTGGCACATGTGCTGTGAGTTGTGCCACTTCTCAAGTCTCAGCAGTGCTTTATCTAAGCTTTGGATGGGAGCTCAGTTCATTGTATGCTTTGTGCATCAGATCCCCTAATTACCAACCAGCCAATCTCCAATGATATTGGAAGAACTGGTGGAGTGACCCACTAATAAATAATTACAGGAAGGTAATAGGATTGGTGTTGTGCAACATAGGTTTGTGAAATACGTTACATTCTTATTTTACAAGTAATTCTCAATTAGTTTGAGAAGGTTGGTTGATAAACATGATGTTAGAGCAATACACTTAGATTTGTGTAAGAAAGATTGCTCAATCTTAATTTATATTCTGGCTGAGATAAAAGAAAAAACAGACACTTGATCTTTGTCTGTTTCAGGAGAGATCCAGAAGAAAACAGTTGTTATTGATAATGTTGGGGGAATCAGTAAAAATACTGGTATAAGCAAATAATAGGTATTTCAGTTTGGTAAAATATAATACAATGTATCTAGGAACAAAAAAAACACAAGTCATGTTTGCCTAAAAAGGTGTTCTGTCTGGCAGAGCAGTAATTCTGGAAAATTACTTACTGATTGATAATCAGTTGTAATGAAATTGTAATGTGATGTTGAGGTCAATGCTGTTCTTGAATGCAGTCCCCTGCTTGTCACTGAGCAGGACCTCTCTGTAAGGTTTGTTGCCTCTGCATTTGGTATGGGTGCAGCTGGAATGTGCTGCCTAATCTTGGACTTCATATTCCAAGAGGGATGTAAAAAAACAATCAGAGAAAGTTCAGCATAGACCAATACTGTCTGAAGGCCTGAAGAATCTCTTACAGAAGCTCCAAAGTCTACCTGTCTTCTTCTCTAAATGGTCTACAAGACTCTGCATAAGGCTTTTGATGTTACAGGTAAAAATACAACAACTTCCCGCATTTAGAGTTGATAAATAGGTTTAAGCAATAAATAACATAATTATTTTCACCAACTAAGTTGGTGTTTGTCATACATTTGCTATCCCTGGAGAAGTTTCCAGTCAATATTTCTCTGAAGGATATGCTCAAATTCGGCTGTAGATACTTTAACTGAATCAAGGACTAGTTTGAGGGAATTAGGTAAAAACTCAAGCAAATTATCATCGTTGTTCTTCCTGGTCTGATGGTCAGAGGCAATCACAGAGCTTACACCTATGTAAATGTGAAATTCAGAGTTTGAATTCTGTATGTTTTCACACTGTACTGTACGATATTCAGCATGTTGGTGAATGTGATAAACACACACCAGTTTGTGCTACTGACTGCAGGGCAGCTGATGCACTCCTCCTCACCTCTGGGGAGATCCAGTGCTTGTGGTACCTGCTGTGTCCCAGCTGGCTCTGTGGCTCCAGTGTGTACCTGAGCACCAGAACAGGCTTTTACGGTGTATTTAAAACGTGTCAGATATAAACTATGGAATCCTATTCCTTATTTGTCTTTGCAAACACTATTGTAATCTCCAAGCCAGTGTAGTGGAATTGCAGAGGGAATTGTGACTGATAATTTTGCAGGAAGCCACCTGTGCTGTGGAGCTGGGATGAAGGGTTGCCTGGAACCTCACTGCTGAGAGCCATAAACTGGCATGAGGGTCGTCTCCACTCACTTGGAGGATCTCTGCCAACTGGGATTTTTTGACGGAAAACTCACCAGAATCCAGATCTAGCAGCCAGTGACAGCACCCAGGGCTGGAAGGCAAATCTGTCTGTGTGAGCTCCTGGTCCAGCACACAGCAGCAGCAGTGCAGTCCCCAAGGGAGGGGGCAGTAGCCGAGGAACACCCACTTCTTTTTCTTCATCCCTTTTCAGTGTGGGTTGCATCATGCTCCCATCTCATTTCACTAGAAACAATGCGATGCTCTAATCTTTGAAGCTTCTCATCTGTTAGGGGTTGCTTTAAGGCAAACTGTGTCATTATCATCTGCTTCAACCTTGGGTTGCCAAATCAATATCTGTTGGTACTTGAAGTTTTGTACGTAACAATTTACCTGGCAGACTGTAAACAAGCATTTCTTGAGAAGATTGGGTGCAGTTCTAAGGTCTGGCTGCATTACTGTGTCCTTCTCATGAGATACTGGAGGCTCCAGTACCACTGGAATTTAAAATAATGCTGTGATTATGTGTGTTTTTGTGTGTACACATAACCATGTTTATAGGGAGAGCTGTAGATAAAAAGTACATACGCTGCAGATTACATATACTGTCTATTACATGTAGATAATGTAATTATGAAGAAATACCGTGTATTTATACAAAAAATATATATGCACTCACACATACACGTATGTGTGAGTATGAGGAGAGAATCTATGAGTATGAGGGTACAGCCACTCCACACATGCCCATCACTTTTCACCTTCAGCCTGGTGTGAACACAGAGCTGCTAAAGGACACCCAGCTGATAGCGCAGGCATGAAAGCTTCTCATTCTGCCCAGTGTAAAGCTGGCAGCAGTCCTGTGAGCTGCTTGGTCCTGTCCTTTCTATGCACAGCAGTTTAGCCTGGACAGACTAATTTCTGGTGTGGTAAGATCCCAAGGTTTCCTGGGACTAAAAACTAACCTTGGGACTAGATTTGCACAAGTAGTCCAGACACAGGAGCTTTTTCCTCTGCAAGGACTATCTCTACTAGCACTTCAAACCCACTTTTTCTTTTTAATTATTCTTTTGAGAAGACTAAGGCTTTGAAGAACTTTAGACTGAAGACCAAAATCTAAAAATCTGCCAATCTCTGTGACTGTGTTTAACAAAATTCTCTATTTTGACTTGGAATGCTAATTTAAAAGCAAGCAGCCAAGAGCACAAGGAATTTCTGATTATTCTGTGCTGTTAAAGGCAAGAAGGTATAGGAATGAGAACAAACCAGATGTCATCAGTATTGCTTGAAACTCTTCCTTCAAAGGGTACAGACATTAAGAGTGGTTCAGTGAGAAATGCTAGCTGCTTCTGCAGGCTTCTTGCTTCTTTATTCTTTCATTAGGGCTGTATGTTAAAATACAGCAGTATTTCCTTTCCCAGCTCTGACTATTAAATCTGTATAAATATATGTGTTCATCCCATTCCTTGTTTTGGATTTCTTTAGCAGGGTGCAGAAGTTACTTTTGCAATGCAGTTCTATGAAATCCAAGAGTTATTCTTCAAAGGCTTCTATACTTTGTTTGAAAAAATCCCAACATCTATTATATGTGAACTGCCTCAAAACCCTGTCTTGGTTTATTGACAACTTGAAGGCAGTAAAGTTGGTTAAGTTTTACTTGACAAAATAAAAAAATCTCTACTGTTTCATCAGATCCCACCTTAGAAGCAGAGTTTAAAAACATTTCTTTGGGGGACATCTGATGCTTTGTTTTGTATCTTACAACCACACTAAAATTATGTCTGCCAATCTCTTCTTGACTTGTATAAAGACAGAAGAACAAGGCATATACAGCTACATGTGTAAAAAAGGCACCTCAAATGGCTTTTTAAGTCCTCCTTGACTTGTTTTAAGAGGTTTGTGTAGTACAAGCTATTTTTAACTGTCTCTTGCTGTGTGAGGATGAACACTGCAAGCACAGAGTCTTCTCTGCAAGACCTGTGCCTGCTGCGTAGGTGCACCTGCTGGAGATGTCCTTTTGTCAGGCAGGCATGAGGGAGGCAGAGGTATTTTTAGTATTTCTACATATGTATTTTTCTAATCCATGAAGGACAGCCTTTTGGGACAAGGACTGTGTCATCTAATGAGTCACAACAATTGTCTGTAGGACACTTTATTGTTTCCAGCCAGCATAAAGCTTGCCGTTGGTTCTCACCAGCTTAGACCTCGGCTCTTAGTGAGCACTTTGCCCCAGTATTTCACCAGAAATGATCCTGAGACACACGGATGGTCATGGTAATTTCACAAGAATGTCTTCATTTCTAGTGCCAGGGACTCAGTCTTCTTGTTAAAGGTATCATCAAGTTTGTATTTCTGTGATATTCTGCTTCCCCTATGTTTCTTCCAGCTTGGGACAGGAGTCACAGCTGCAGCAGGTGTTCACCACAAGCCCCTTTTTTTAGCACTTCCCAGGATGCAGACCAGGTTTGCTTGTTTGCATTTTGGTGCTGTTCTCAAGGCTCTCAGCCCAGGCCAGCTTAGGCTCTGGAGAAGGAGCGCATCCCTTATGGCTACCCCATTATCCTTCCCTCTGCAACCAGGTTGATACTGGGCTGACAGTGCACACAAGGTCCAGAGGAGGGTTTCCTCAACTGTCCCGATGCCCAGTAACTGGCTTAAGCCTGGCAGGTGTCCCTCCATCCGTAAGTCTCCTACAACTATTATTCCTCCAGTCCTTGTCTCCTCCAGATATTTTGACAGCCCACGAGATTTCTCCAGGGGATACTAAATCTCCCTTTTTTTTTGGAGGGTGGGGAGTGGTGTTTCTCTACTTCGCAGACTATGCTGTTGTTGGTGGAAAATGATCTTTCACCTCCTCTTCTGCCCTGCCCAGTTGGATTTCTTTCCATTTTCTCTTTCGGTGGCCAGGTTGCAATCTGGGGATTATTTGTTCTCTCTCCTCTCCTGCTTTGCACTTATCTTCAAAAAGACTTCATCTGATTTAAGCCATTCTGGAAGACAATGATTTTGTCTGCAAAGAAGATTCTGACTGAGACTTCTGCACAGCTTATATCAGAATGTGATTTAAAAAATGACTGCCTTTCCTTGGCACCAGGTGATGTTTCATGGGACTGAGCTTTTGAATGCAGAGCTCAGAAGGATGAAATATAACACTAACCTTTAAAGCTTCTCCAGGAACTCAAAACATGGCACTGATCAAATGTCAAGAGCAGTGCTCTTAGATATTTTATCTCAGTTACATTAATTGAAAATCCAAGCATTTTGTCATATATGCTACATTCGATGATGTATCACTGGATTAAATCATTATGTAATGATTCTTAATTATGTATTATTCTCCAGTTGTTCCATATGCATACTTTTGAATGGCATTTATTTGAAATATAATGAGGGATATGTGTATGCCTTTAGTATTTGACTTTGGACTCAGCCATTTCAGTGTGTGTGAACAGAAAAATGGCAAAATTTGATTTAAAATTGTTTTGAAACATTTCTCTCCTGAGAATCAGAAATCAGGGGCCGCATTCAGGATCTGCTTCAAGAAGTCCTCAAGACCAGGGTCAGAAGCCAGACTCCTTTGGTACTGAGCTATACTGATCTTTGTAAGGTCAGGGAAGAGATTGTATGACACACTCCAGGAAAAATGACCTTGATCAGGTGTCTGATTTCCTGAATGTTTGTATCAAGTATGAATATATAATCTGGTTATCAGCCCCTGTATGATCCAAAACTAGCAGATCATGTGTGTATATGGTGATCTTAAGCCTGTGCAGTTCTTTTGGCTTTAAGAGACTAGTTAGGTGTACAAAGTTAAACAAACCTGTGTTTATAGTCTTTATGGGAGTTTTGCAGGGCCTTTGTTCCAAAACTGGCTTAATGCAACTGCATCCTTGAGCCCTCATGGAAATTGGATCTTGAACTGCTTCTGAATGTTCACACTTTCATACAACTTTTGCTACTGCTGTAGGTAAAAGCTCTGTTCAGGCTGGGGAACAGATTTCACCTGGGACAGTGTAAGGAATTGAAAAATGTGTTCATAACCATCTTGAAAGCAACATCAGTTGAAAATAGAGCATTTTCTAGACGGGTTTGCTTCAAAAACTGTGCAAAACTGTATTTTGTACAACTACATGATACAGTGGTCAACCCAGACTGCCATGCACCCAACTCTTTTTCAACTTTCAAAATCACACTGGATTTTGTAGGCTCAAACAGCTACATCTAACAGCTCAAACTACAAGAAGTACTGACTTTACCCTTTCTGCAGCATCGAAGCTCCAGGTGATCTCCTGAGGACCAAAAGGATGGAAAGGCTTTATCAGAAGTGAGTTGCGTTTATACTAATCGTAAAAGACTTCCCAAGAGAGCTTACAAAATCAACTGAATTTCAGCGCATGTAGTTTACAGACATTCTGATAGTCCCTTAAAGCTCATCAGTTCAATACCAACAACTGTGTGTAAATAACTTGACAATAAAACTCTTACAGCACAGTACCTTTCAGGGAAGGTATCCAGCTGACAGGTCAGCAGAGGAAAGGCTGTTTGGAAAAAGTTCCCCACTGCCTTGTCATCAACAAAAAATGAATGTATTCAACCTGCAACAATGCTAGCTCCTCTCAGATGGGTTGCTTCTCTCAAGAGCACAGAGACAAATAAAGTAAATATCTGTATTACATAGAAGAAACACATCAGGCAGCAGTGTGTGTCTCTATATAAGAGTGTGTGCATGTGAATGCATTGCACGTATACAAAAGTGTATAATGCAAATGTAAATATAACAGACTTGGAAACACTGCTATCCAGCAAACAAAAGGCTAGTAGAGCTTTACCATGTGTCATTCCTGCATGTTGTAAGATTTATGTGTCACCTAGGTTGTTTACCCAACTCTTGCTAGAATAATTATCCAGCCTGTTTGCTCAGTTCCTCAGACTAGGACTGAAATGCTGCTCTACTCCTTTAGAGCAAGAGGTGCCTATGACTCTGCAGTTCCTGAAGCACAACTGGATTTGACAGTAGGGAAAAAGCAGTGCTCCTAAAATATTCATGTAAACGTTTTGCTTAAAACATTTGAGGTTGGCCAGGCTTCTAAAAATAAAAGCAAAACAAAATCCCACAAGAAAGTGTGGTTTTCCATTGTCCTCTATGACTGTGTTTTTTCCCCTTTCTAACCAGGAAAGAAAATACCAGGAAATGTTTGTAAACCCCAAGCTTAAAACTGTCCTGTAGTCCCCAAGATTCTGCTTCCATTTGTATGAATTGATCTCATCAGAGCATGTAGTTTGAAAAGCCATTCATGATTCTCATCTTTATCTTGAACAGTTATGGCTGCCTCTGTTTCTCATGTTGGTAAAATCCTGCTCAGAATGCAATGTACACACCCTTTTGAAATTAATTTAACAGTATGTTTGGGGAAAGTTTACCTGGGACAATCTCCTTCGCAACTTTTTCTTCACCATGTGAGCAGTACACATTTCTCATGCTGGTTAAACCAACTGGTGGAGATGAGATTGTAGCATGTAAACTGTGATAGATAGCATTTGATTTCCCGGTGGAAACATTTCTCATGAAAAACTGGCAATGGTTTGGCAGATTTTTGGGGAGAGGATGGAGAGAAAATGGAAGTGAACAGAAGGGAAAAATAGAGGGATTGTTTTTAATAGTGCTGTCATTAAATATGTGCATCCAGCTTCACTTAATCAAGTTCTTTTTCTTTGTTCTTGCTTTTTCTCTGACAGATTATGGAGATCCAAAATATATCTTCTGGTCTGCAGTGGCTGTGCTGATACCCACTATCCATCAGTCTCAGACCAGATTTTGGTGAAAAATTCTGCTCTACAGAACAGATACCAACTGGTATTCACTCACTTTGTGTTTACTTCTCTTAAATACAGATGTAGAATGAAGGCCCTTGATCACCAAACAGAGGCTGTGTGGTTGCTGCGTGGTGCAGCTGGTTGCCGCAAAAGCATCTTTGTGTCCTCTCATAGCAGATGTGATGACAACATGCAGTAAGCATCAATGAGATGATGGACAGGGAAACAATATGAAATAAAGGTGTTTTCCCACATAAACCCAGTAAAATAACTCAGAGGAGGTCAGGATTGATTCTGTTTTTCTGAAAAACAGAAAAACTTTCTGTTTTTCACCTGACGGGATAAGTGCTGACTGCCATAATACCTTAATTCTTCACATTCCCAAGGATGCCAGTATGCCAGTCCTGAGAGCTCTCAGAATATACTGTTTTCACTGCTGACTATAGACATAAACAGTAATCCAGAAGCAGCTGACATACTTCAAAGTTATCCTGTTTTATCCTGTGGCAGTAATGCATCTTGTACCCATACCCAAGACATTCCCATGAAACACTGGCTTCACGGCATTTGCTCCCATTCAGGAAACCTGCATCAGCAAATCCCTCAAGTGACCTGGGAGGCCACGGGAGGAGAAACTGAACAGAAACATGTTTCCTGTGGACGGAAATTGGGAGAAAACCATTATGGAACTGCAGTTTGTGGAGCCCACTGTTGTGCTCTTACATGTCTCTTCAGTGACCTGTCTGCAATGAGCACTGGATAGAGCCTTCAAAGCAGCCCATGGGAAAATAAAATAACAAAAACTGAACTCCCTTATGCAAAACCAACTCTTTTCAGAGAATCCCATAAGTTACATTTTATCTCCTTTTCTCTGAGGATTTTACAAGGAGTTCTCCTGAGTAAGAATTATCTCATAGGCCAACTCTTAAATTTCTGCTCCATGTCTTATCAGCTGTAAAGTTATTCTAAAACACGTTTCAACAATTATTTTATAATGGCAACAATACAGCTCTTTTTTATCCTTCTTCCCATCTTGCTAGGAAACACTTTTTTTTCTGCCTCAAACTGACCTCGAGGCAGGGTTTCTAGTGTTGTTGAAACTCATCCCTTCTCAGCTGCTTGAGGTTCTATTTACTGCATTTTAAAAATTCACAACAGATTCTTTTCCTCTCAGACTCTTATCCCACATTGCTCCTCATTATTGTTTCAATAAATACTTTTCCACAACAGATGTGGAGGTCCAGGAAGTTGTTACTATCCTTCACTGATCTTGTAAAAGAATGTTATCTGTCACGACCAGGAAGCCAAAGGCAGAAGTAGTGAATCAATCCAGCTCCTCCATCTTCCATCTGCCAAGGAGCAGACTTGGTTTCCAGTAGGACCATCCCACATTCTGTACCTGTCACAAAACTTCAGTTTCAGATACCCCTATACCAGTGTTCCAAACCACCTTCCAAGAATGAGGTAGGCAACCCAAGAGCAGCAATCAGATACGATCACATTACAGAAGCTTATTACTATTAGAAGTGAAGTCACTCATAATCGGAAATTACTCCAGGCTTTTGCAGATGTGGGCTGCAGGCAGAGCAGTCCCCAGCAGAAGCTGGTACTGGGATGAGACCTGTGGGTTATGCCACAGCCTCCTTCCACTCAAGTCACTGTGATTAGGGGTCAGGGAATTTGAAGTTTGATCTCTAGCCTAAGGAAATCTGAGCTGTCTTTAAAGAGTCTTAGACCTCATCTCACAGTCAGCAACATGTAACCTGCAGGGAGCACAGTGTGTAATACAAGTGCATGCAGAGAAATAAGGAAGCATTGAAAGGGCAGCGTTATGGGGAAAGCGTTCACACCTTTTCTGGGAAATCAACAGGACTGACTGCCTCTCTGAGATTCCTGTACACTGACACATGTGGCATGGGGAGCACACAGGAGGAATAACAAGATTTTCAAGCCTTGGTATGACAGCTCACCTCCTCAAATGCTGCTGTGGATGCATACTGGGTCTCCAGGAAGGACAGGCTGGGAAAGCAGGGAGGGGGTTTGCCCTTCATGTGCAAGATCAGGGACACTGAATAGAGCTGTGCTTGGGGTGCACAATGAGCCAGCTGAGAGTTTATGGATGAGGATTAGAGGGCTGACCAATGTGACCAATGGTGTCTGCTACGGACCAGATCGAGAAGAGTATTTGCCACAGGTCTCTGGCACCTGTGATTCTTGAAGGCAAATCTCATCAGTAATGAACAAGGCAAAGTGAACATTTTTTGTCCTGATGTTACCAAGGTTTTAGATGCTGTCTCCCAAAACTCTTCTAGACAAACCAGTGAAGTATGGACAGATAAACGCACAGTGAGGTGTAGATCAGTGGCACAAAGTCCAAACATAGTCTATTCACTAGTTGAGTACCACAGAGGTAAATAATGTCAAATATCTTTTTCAATGCCCTGGACTATGGGAGAGAGTGCACTGCCAGCAGTCTGGGAAAAGTGATTGATGCTCCAGGACATTTTGCTAATATTCAGAGGGACTTGCACAGGCTGGAGAAATAGGTGGACATGAACTTCATGAAACACCAAGTCCATTACCTGGGCAGGAATATCTTTAGGCAGCAGAGTAGGCTGGGGGTCAACTGTCTGGAAAGCATCTTTACAGAAAAGGGCTTGGGGATCCTGGTGGACAAGCTGGCCATGGGTCTGCAATGTGTCTTGGCAGCAAAGGAGGCCACCAGCCTCCTGGACTGCATTAGGCAGAGCATCAGCAACAGATCAAGAGAGGTGATTCTTCCCCTCTGCTCAGCACTGGTGTCTTGTGTCTCATTCTGCACTTCCCTGGAAAAGACAGGCATGGACATACCAGAGTCAGCCTAGCAAAGGGCCACAAAAATTATTAAGGGACTGGAGGATCTGACACATGAGGAGAATCTGGAAAAGCTGGGACTTTGCAGCAGAGGTAAAGAAGGCTCAGGGAGATCTTGTCAGTGTGTATAAATAAATACCAGAGACAGAGTCATCTCTGTAGTGGCTTGTCACAGGGGAAAAGTAAACGGACACAAACTGAAATGCAGGAAATGACACCTGAACATAAAAAAACCCACAACACTTTTTTACTGCAAAGGTGAACAGACAATAGTACAGGTTGCCCAGAGAGCATGTGTGGGGCTTCTATTGTTGGAAATTTTTAAAAGTGCAAAAGACACAGCCCCAGGCAGCCTTCTGGAGCTGACCTTGTGCTGAGCAGAGGGGCTGGACTAACTCATCTCCAGAGGTGCCTTCAAACCTCATCCATATTGTGACTCTGCATTCCTGTGGTATGTCCTGTGCCTGCTCCAATCCTCAGCTCCCAGCCCATGGAACAGGCAGCTGAAGAGTAGCCTGTGCCCTTGTCAATTAACCTGAGCCAGTGGCACCACTCACACTAACACACCCAGAGGGTGGCCCAGCACCTCATTGCACAAGTTCTCCTGGCCCTGCTCCAGGACAGGAGTTCCACAGTGTCAGAGGAGTAACTCTCTGAACCACTCCAGAACAAGCACTCCAGAGTATCTCAGAGCATTTTCTGATTTTGGACTGAAGCAAGGAGAATAGCTTAATACAGTGATAGAATGAAAAAGAAAAGTCTTTACCTTTTTAGCCAAGCTCTCTTTCAGCTGTTGAGATAAGATGGACTAAATCCAGAGGAGCTGTGAGTTTTCTTTTATTAGTGATAAAATCTAAGTTGTTGTTAGAAACATCAGGGGGATTTAACAGGCTTAACAGTGGCTCCTAAATTCCTCAGGAAGACTGAGTTTGGAGTTTAGATCTATGAGCTAGGAAGCGCTTGGCACCTTATCAGCTGTCAGCTCAGCAGCCTTTGGAGAATGAAAATCACCTTTTTGCTCAACTTTCCCTGGTAGCTTGCCAACCTTCTTGTTACTAGCTAAGTCAACTGTCTCTAGAAAATAGAGTCTCTGGTCTTAGCCACAGGATTGAAAACTCACTAAGAATGCAGCAAGGTGAGGGGAATTATGTCATATCATAATATCTCCTCAGCAGGCAGATGCAGTTCAGCCCCTTGACTGCACAAAATCCTGACTAGCCACTGGGGTTTGCTCAGTGATGCCATTACCTTGCAGGACAGAGTCTTCCCCCACCATGAAGTTGTGAAAAGCACTGAGCAGGCAGGGACACAAAGTGGTAGAATGGAGGAACAGACTGAGGAGACAAAGCCAAATAAAAGGAGCAGCCAGATGAGCAGCTGGCAAACAATTCCAGAGCTGTAAAATTTCCTTGGCAGACTTCTCCAAATGGTTGAAGTATTCCCCCAAAGACAGCCTCATTGTGCCCCTTACAGTTCTGCTCACATGGTTGATGTTTGCTGAAGTTGCTCTTCTGATAAGGTCATTATGATAAACACAAATAGTACAGGCACAATCACTACCATCTAAAGAGACACAGAATAAAACGGTCTTGCACCAGCTACTAGGAACACTGAATTATAGTCACAGCTATTCCTCCTTCCCTTAAAAAAATCCCGAATTTTATTTTTCTACTGGCATCTAAGCCCATAACTGGAGAAGCTGTACCACAATCAGAGCTGCCAAATCCGTGGTCAAGGCCCAGACAGAAACTCCCATGACATGCACCGCAGGGGATGGGAGAAAAAAACAAATACAAGGGCAAAGGAAGGGATGTTCCCAAACTATTTGATTGCTCTGAAACATCAAATATTTTGCAGTCACCTTGATCAGTTCTGGAGTGCTCTCCATTAAACATTCATCATTTGCTATCCCATCGATCAGAGCAAGTGATTCAGTAAATAGCTGTGATGAATATAAGATTTATGTCTGAAAGCACTGATAATCATTTTCAAACAAAACTCTGTCTAGCTCTAGAGGAAACACTCCAAAAAACAGCCTTCACTCACAGATCGAATCAAAATATGCGCAAGAAACTAGGTCTTGGCTGTTTCTCTCATGTTAGGAACTTCACTCTTAATTTCAAGTAGCAATGTGAGTTTGCTTGTTCTGTGGCAAAGAGTGTATTGGTGGTGTCATTTCCCTTGAATAGCCCTTTTGGCTGAAATGCAGCTCATGTTCTCTTCATGACAAATAACACACTTCATCTCCCCCTGGAGCCTGGAAAATCTGAGATGAGATTGGCTCTGCAATATAAAGAGAGATACTCTCAAAAGGGTGGCAAAATCATTTGAACTGAGTGGAAATAATCACTGGCACTCCTAGCTACAGACAGTCCTTGGATTTCAATCTGTATTTCAGTGTAAAATGGCTTTCCCTCATCACATCCATACAGCACCTAGACCAGTTGCATCCTAATCTTGACTGTGGGTTTCTGGCACTGCAGCAAAACAAACATTGAGCTTATAAAAAGATACACAATCAGTCACATATGCTCTTGCATGAGCTAACCATGCCCTCAGCATAATTTAAATACAGGTGTGGGTCTGTGTATGAGTTCAGCTTTGGATATTAAAAAATAACAGTGTCCAGAAGAAAACTTTTCTCAACTAATCCTACATTTTAGAGCCAGACAAGTTGGGTTTTTTTTAAAAGATAAAACACGCAGGTGGTATGCCATTTGCTGTGGGTACATAAAAGGAGTATTACACAGATAGCAAAGGAGAAATGGATGGCTCTGGCAGATGGCATCGTGCTCAGGGTTAGCCAAATCCCCTCTCAGGCACTGGAGCCCAGATGGCCAAGCAGAAACACTTTCTGCCACAAACCCTTTGCATGCCTTTGAGACATCTATGTGCTGGGAGGGGAAGTATGTCAATTCACAGTCTTGCTGTGATAAAACAAAACTTGATGTATGTTGGGAAATATGTTCATTCACAGGTCCCCCTTGGCCCCAAGGCTTTCCTTCCCTCATCTGAGCCTCTGCCTGGCTGGAGTGCTAATCACATCTCCTGCTCAGTCTAAAGGGTGGTTACCACTAATTTTGAAAGCTGGGTTTGCAAAATGAGGCAAAAACACCCTCTTGGCAGGCTTCTGTCCATGTACCTCTAAAATCAGTCAGGTCTCTCTGAGAAGCTGGGAGAACAAGGACAGGGTGCATGCAGCTGCTAAAGGAACTCAGCAAGGGTGACTGACACTGGTGGAAGTGCTTTGCAAAATGCTCAACACTTCCCATTTGTTTTGACATTGCTCTTTAGCTCATGTGATTTCAAAAAATCTGCTTTGCTCAAACCTGCTGGAGGTCTGAAGCACATGGTTATACAATGGATTTCCACCACTTCTCTCACAAATGACACTGCAGGGCATCCAAAGTGTCAAGACCTTGCAACTGACTCTTATCTGCTCCTTTTCATGCTCAGCCTAAGTTGCCAAACACTTGTTTCTGCAAACTTGAAGGCATTCTGGAAAATCCCAGTTGGGGGCCATTGCACAGGCACACTGACCTTCCAAATCTGTGTATCCTCTTCCAGGGCACTGTTGTCATGACATGGCACAAACACTGACCACAATTAGCCCAACAGAGAAATAAGGCTTGGGTAGGTTCTAATAAAGACTGCAGACCCCACTCTTGCCACAGTATCCCCAGGCTGCCACTGCCTCACACTTTCAGTAAATGCTCAACACATACAGAGAAAGTGCATAGGGACTGGATGAGGGGAGGAGGAAGATGAGGAAAAGGTTTAAAAATGGGAGACAGCAGTGGGGCAGGACAGGGAGGGGAGAATCAGGGCTTAACTCAGAGATAAGGAGCAGAAGCATCATACAGCTTTGTTGTGGGATGAATTAGTAATTATCTTTGATCTCCCCTTCTCTTTTGCCTTCCCTGAAACCTGACAATGCCTCATACCATCCTGTCCTGCTCCAGACTCATTTACAGACACCTTCAATACCTTGCACAATCTGGTTCTTTGCATGGGCTTTCTTTTTCTTCTTCCTCCCTCCCCACAACTGGAGTCTGTGGCTGCTCCCTTGGTACCTGTTCTGCCCCCAGCTGAAGTAGGATGTCTGTGCAGTCACTTGAGCTGGGATACTGCCACCATCATACCCGCAGGTTCTCTTGTGACTCCTTAAATGTCTGTAAAAATCAAAAATTCCTGTTCAGGACAGTTCTGCCTTTGTTGTGAGAGCTTTGAAAGCTCTCAGCTCCAGCGCATTTTTCCTCTTTCTCCCTGGAAAAGCATTCCTAACATAAGTAATTTTCCCTGTGCACACATTTATGCCAGGAAACCTCTGCCATCCCTGCTGTGGTTTGGGGGCAGTGATGATGCTCCTCAGCCAGCTTTCCCCTGCCTGACAGGCCAGCTGGGCAGCAGGTGCCGTGCTGCAGCCGGCACAGCTGAGCACGGAGGGGCCAGCCCACCCCACGGCACCACAACACTCACATCCCCTCCTTTCAAACCAGAGCAGCCTTCTCCGTGCAACACCAGGGGCTTTAGTCTAGAGCCAAGAGCAAAATGAGACAGAACTGAGGCCCGAGCACCAGCTCATGATCAGCAGCTAAATCATCAGGAAGACCCCTGGCATGGGCGAGATCTGGGCAGCCCTTAGTGTGCCCAGCCAAGGCACGGGCTGGCAGGAGCCTGGGTTCTTGCAGGCTGTTTGGATGCAGCCATCTGATTTGGCAATTGGAGAGTTTGGCTGTGTAGACGCAAACTGAACCATGCCAGGAGGGCTCCAGTCCAGAGAACAAATGTAGCCTCATCATCAGGAAAGTGTTAAGGGTTGCCTACAAACTCTCGGAAAGAAGAAACACACAACAGTATCTTTGGTAAAGTGCAGTGGACATGGCATGCCTTTATTTTTTGCAACTTTATTGCAGGATTGAGTCAAGGTAGTCTAAATGCTCTCCCAAAAACTCAGTGAGTAATGTTCCATACTTAGGTTTTATATTCAGGATTTCACTGCTTTGGGATAAGCACCTTCATTCCCATAGAAGAGAATCCTGCATCTCTGCAAGGCAGTGATTTTTCTCACATCATCTGTCGAATTACTGCTGCTGCTCCTTCTTCTGCCATCTCTGCCTCTGCACCTTTTCCCATCTTGCACACAGCCCCAGATCAGACTGGCAGACTCTGGCAGATCCTAACAGATTCTGACTGCCAGACATGTCAAGATTATATCTAACTTTAGGGTTTAGATCACTGAAACAGTAGAATGCTGAATGGGAATTTCATCATGTCTTTGAGAGGGTGTACTTTGAAAGAGTGTCTCTTGGGACATGAAGTAAAAGCCAGCTGGATCTCTGCTGATGAGCTGAGCTCGGTATGGGGGGATTTACTGAATCACTCAGAAATTCCATGCAGCTAAACACTGTGCCTGTGCTTGAAACTGATCCCTGACACGGAACTGGGAATATATAAAGATTAAATCAACTTTATTTTTGCATATCACATGGTGACAAATATTCATTTTCACTTGAAAGTTGTCTGCCTGCAGTGCAGAAAAAAAATCTAAAATTGGACTACAGGTGGGAAAGTCCCTCTTTGCATTATATTTATTCTGCAATAACAAGGATGTCTTACCCTCTTTGAACAGAGCTTGCTGTGCCTGAGCAGGGTTGCACATCAAAGAACACTATTTTACTCCCCAGATTCCTTCTCCCTTCCCAGCTGGAACATGCAGCATCTTCCTCATATCAGCTTGGCTTGATGAAGGATACTAGGAATGACAACGTGGGAAAGGCTGCTCTGGCTGGGGGCTCTGTGGGCACGGGGTCCACCCAGCCAGGGCAGGCTCTATGCAGCCAGAAGCACATGTGGAGATGGCAGCTCACATCCCTCCGTTTCCTAGCTGATGGCAGGAGCAGTATCAGCCTGCAATCAGATTCTGGGAGAGCCAGGGAACAAGCCCAGAGCTTGCTTTTGTGCAAGGACATATATTAAGCAGAGGTGACCCCATTTTATATTCAAAGCACATAATTAAGCAGTTGGAGGACGAACCTCAATGGGATGTTGAGAAACCATGAGCTGTTGTAAAGGAAAGGTATTAAGTGTCTCTAGCTTGATGGGATGAATGAATTTATTATTCTTAATTTATTCCTATCTCTGGGACTCAAAGCCCAAAAATTTGTGTGTAACCTTTATGGATTCTTAGCCCTGACTGTGATTTTCCAGGGTTCCAGGAGGGGACACAGTACTGCTCATGGTCAGTCTAACCAGCAGCCACGAAATACCATGGAGTTCATGTGGTACCCAGCTGCTTCCATGATTCTGCCTCCTGTCAGGGCAGGTCAGCCCTTGCTGAGCTCAGTGCTGTCCATTGCCACTGACCACAAGCCCACATCTCAGCACAAGACTGCCACCACCATTCCTGTGCTGCTGCAGCATGGGCTGGCTCTGACTCTTGTTTACTTGTAAGCAGGAAGAAGGGAGAGGGTGTTACTACATTTGAAAAATAAGAAATTAATTTCTTCCATGCCATTTCATTGTTCCTGCTCCTGATTCAGTTCCACAAGTTTGTCACCCTTCAGCAGACATGGCTGTGTGACAGAAACAAAGTCTTTTTGTTGCTGTGGGTTCCTGGGCCCTTCTGGGACCCATCTCCCACTGGACTGTCTCTAATGCTTTTTCCTGCAGCAAGCTTTGAGGTGGTTCCATTTCATCCTGCTTCCTCAGGGAATTATCCTGCATAAAAATGCTGTAGCTCTTTCCATGACAGGTCCTTAAGATATATTATAACTATTTTTCATATAGATGCAAAGAGGCTGGCAGCGTTTTATTCAGATGGAGCCATTTGTCACCAGAGGTTAGCAAGGCTGAACATAATTTAATAGCATTACAAAATTCTTGTTCTGTTTTTGCTGGAACCTCAAAGATGTGGGTCAGAACACTTCAGGCCTGAGATTCAGACCTTGCCACTCCTGAGTAATGGTGGGCACAGATCTGGGGGCATTGCTGGAAAGGAAGACTGACATATGGTGCTAGCCTGACAATTCTGGGAGTAGCTGTTATTTTCTGAAACTTTTGCATTTATTTCATTTTATGCTGATCAGGAAAGCTCCGAGCTGAGAGCAGATGGTACTGATTTGCTCAGGGTTATTGCTTGTGGAAACTAAACAGTGCTACACCCCATTCTCGCAGAGAGCTATTAAACTGGAAATGGATATTATTTGTCCATCGGTATTTCATCGGAGTTCACTTGGGAGTGAAGCCACACTCAGCTGGGCACTATTCACTTACACACAGAGGGAGTTACAGTTCTTCATTCCTAGAAATCCCAACCTGAAGTGAAAACCCCAGATGCAGAGTGCCCTGACCTCAAGCTATTATCAAATACTTCTCTCTTCTGTTTCAAAACCCTTTTCTCAACAACACAGCTTCCTCTTTCTTCCTCTCTGACTTGAGGAGACTAGATGTGGTATTACAGCAGCTGCTGACCCACTGGCTGGCAGGACACCCCTTCAAGGCACCACTGAGTTGCTGCAGCTCTATTGCTGGAGTTGCTGAGAATAGCTGGGCTTATCTTTTTTTGTATCAAAACATACCCTGTCAGGTTATCACCCAATTCAGGCCTCCTGCATCAATTTGAGGGCTGTCTATTTGGTAAAACATAGGCTAAATCTGCTGTGGACACTGTCATGGAGATGTGTCCCTTGGGCAGTCTTTTCCTCCTTACTGATGGAAACGGAGATTGGATAAAGTAGTGTTGGTAACAGAAACATTCCCCTGAAGCGAAGTCTGTACTTAAACTACTGATTCTGAACACTACGGCCTAGCAGAGCTCAGAGGACCTCAGCAGCTCAGCATCCTGTGTGGCAGGTCAGGGGCAGGCCTGCGCAATTCTTGGGGATGTGGAAAAACAGCACTTCAGAAAGACACAATTTCTCTAGGAACCTGGAGAGCAGAAGAAACAGAGTCACGAGGCAGCACCCATTTAGCTTTGCAAAAGAAATCAACAGACTGTGATCTCCAGAGGCTTTGTAAGGCCTTGCTTTCCCTTTTAGCCTTGGCTGATTGATGAATATATCTGTTGTGCTCCAGTGCATAAAAACACGCAAACAGTGAAATCTACTAAGACGAAGAAAAGCTTTAAGTTAATGTAATAGTTGCCATAATAATTTACACTTAATTACAACTCATTACAAGGCTGTCTTGCTACAAATGAGACAGAAGCTACCCTTAAAATAGTAGAACTGGGTCGTAGGTTTGGATAAATAAAAGCTTAACTGCAAACACTGATTTATTACTTTGGACAATATTACAATTTTTCATGGGAAGTTGTATGGTCCAGAATAGATTGGAAGTGTGTTCAATTTAAATAAATTCTTTCAATTAGTAATTCAAGAACAGAGATTTCCAAATTCTACAACCAGGACAGTATCTTGAAGTGGTGGGAGCTGTCAGACTAAGTTCTAAGTATGAAACTCAAGTCTATCCCATAGTTATAAGTGTGGCAAAGGTGGGTGTGAGGGCTGTGCCCCTCTGCACACCCTGTGCACTGAAGTAGTGCATTCCCTGGGTGGTCCAGGAACATTCCATCTTGTCATCAGCACAGATGAGATAGTAAAGCTGGTTTGAGGCAACAGATTGCCTTCAAAACAGGTTTGAACTCCTCAACACATCCATAATTAAGTAATTGACACTCAGGACTTCTCCAGATGGAAATTTTTGACAGTTCTACATATTCCCCCAGGTAGCTCCTGCTGTAGCTCATCTCCTTTGTATATCTGAATGTGTATGTAATGATTAACATTGTGGGTGGATTGTCTCTGGCATTCTCATGCGATTCTGATGCTTCAGCAGTTGCAGAAGGGATCAAGTTGTACACAGATATGACATTTGCAAGTAGTCAGTACAAACTGTTCCTGCAGATGCAGAAAAATACTCATGTAGGACAGTCTTTTGTACACAGTTAAGATATTTAAACCACAGACAAAACAGTCTAGAATTGGGAAATTTTACTTAATTTATTACCAGGCCACACAAGCTTCTGATCCCTGATTTGAATATCAAGAGAAAAAAGAACACAAATAGCTAGACAATCAACATGAAACTCCATCCTCCCTTCCTTCCCAGAGTCAGCTTCCTTTATTTTTTTTTAATGTTCCAACAGAACTCCCTGGCAATGGGATGGGTGATGTGGGAAAGTGGAAGCAGAGCATGTGACGGCTTTCTGCTGCTCATGTAGGTGCTTCTGCTGCTCTGCCCTTTGTGATTCCTGACACTCTGAGCAATGGTTTCCACCACACTGCATGCCACGGAGTTTGCAGCATCCAGGCACTTAATGCTGATCCCTAATCCTACTTCTAGTAAATCAAAAGTGGAAATAAAATTGTGCTGTTACACAATTGCTAAGGCAGTCAGTTCTGCTGTCAGCAGATGTGATGGCCAGAGATCCCCTTAATCACAGACACAGGATGTCTGAGCAATACATCTCTGGATAAAAGTATAAATATCAATGTGAAAGTGAAACATTGGCAAACATTTCACATAAAACCTAAGTTATGTAGTGTGCCAGAGGATTTGAGTCATAGATACATTATACTGTAATATTAGATGCTGCAGACTGTGAAAATATCATCATTAGCACAAGTTGTGCCCCCTCATCAGGCAGAAATAAAATACAGAGGTCAGTTAATCTGCCACACATTGCACCTTTTTTTACTATTATGGCAATAGTAGCTCCACTGAATTCCCACGTGTAATTTATCTCAGGTACAGATATGTGTGTCAATATACATTTATTAAAAAAAAAATCTAAATTTTAAAATATATTTTAAAGATCTATAGTATACAAATCACACTACTCCAGGTAATTGGAAGCTTCTACAATTGTACCACAGAGATTTCTCAGAGGCACTCACAGATTTCTGAAGTTTACCCCAGGGTAATTACTGTCACACCTTGTGTACCTTTTGTCTGTCAGATACATTAAATTGAAATACAGTCTGCCAAATTATGAACATCTGTTTTCTCAAATTCCTTTAAAGATGCTCAACCTTTAACTGTCCCTCTCAGACACCAGATGAAAGCAGCATTCAGACATTTTAACAGCTAAGTTTTTCTGCACAACTTGTCCCAAGGCCAGGGTAATGGAGATTCCTTGAGGACATATGAAGGTGATCTCTGATAATACATTCTTGGCTGGCAGGTGCTTCAGTACATAATAAATACCTGGAATATATCCAACTATTTGGGGAGTAGTTGGATAAAATCTAATCTGATTCAGAATTCCTGTGCAAATGTTGATAGATAAAATGGCACAAGATAATTTTAAATACAAGCTGTCTTCTTTATTCCCTGTGCACTCCCTTTCTTTTCTTATTTTCCTTAAACCTTCTTTTGCCTTTAAGGTCCCCAATCACATTTTCATTGCACATCATTATTTATGTAAAACCTGGAAACAGAAGGGTTGTTTAATTTCAGTGTATGCCTACAGACTAGGCTAAAGTCCATGTGAGTTGCTATATTCCTCCAGAAAGGGTTGGAAGCAGCAAAGGGCAAAATGTTACTCCAACCTGTGAAGGGCTGCAGCTGTCTGTTTAATTAGTCTGAGACCGCATCTTTCCGGAGTGAGTTAAGAAGCTGTGAGCTGTGGACTGCTAGCTGACAAGGCAGTCATACTGTGGCTTCAGGAGATCTGAACCTCTGCATTCAGAGAGGAAACAAAGCATTTTCATGGCTGCATGCAAGCAGTATCCTGCTATAAAAGAACACTTAACTCAAGCGCAGGTCGAGCCCTTATCTTCATCATCCCCAGCAAATCTTTAAGACTCTGAGTGTCCAACCTTTATGTAAATACTTCTCTGTTTAATTCCTGAGGAGTACAGGAGTACTCATTGATTGTAATCCTGTTACAAGGCAGGTGCCTGAAAAAGGTCTGGCTCAGATTTTCCTTATTGTCTAATAAGGAGTAGGTTCAGGATGATCAAGGGGCTGCTGCACATGGTCCATTTAGAGAGTCTGAGATTCCATATCCTGGAGAAGAGAAGGATCTAAGTGATCCATGTCATAAGAGCAAAAGATAACGGGCACAAATTGAAATATAAAAAGGTTGTAGCAGTCTGGACATGGATAAAAATTTCCTCACCATGAAGAAATTCCCAATAATCAAGCAAGAGAATAGACTGTCCAGAGAAATTGTGGAGCCTCCATCCCCTGTGGATTTGAAGACGCACCTGGATACAGCCCTGAGGTACACAGTCTGATCCCATAGATGGCTCTGAGACCTCCTGAGGTCCATTCTAACCTGAATTATTCTATGATTCTAAAAATTTCGTGGAGTTCTCATTGCTGTTGCATTTTGTCTCTGTGCCCCATTCCCAGCGGGTCTGGTGACCCACCATGGATTCTGTGTTTAGGTAGGGACTAGAAGAGTAAGTTCTAATGGCTTTTAATAGAAGTTATCTCCAGCATAAACTGATCTCATGCTGACTTACAACTGTCTGTGCATGCTGAAACTCATTCATGTGAAGAATTAAGAGGCTCCTATCTTGCTTTGTTTTACCTGGAAGTACTTCTTCGAGCCTTTCTCCCTCCTTTCAGCATACCCTTGGAAAGATTCTGCTGATGACTGCTTGGACTCTTGAGAATGCCAGTGTGGTCTGGCAAGGTTACTGGAAGACGGAGAAGGGACACTGCAGTCCAGAAAGCTCTAGAAAAAGCAGAAGAAGGGCATGTGGAAGACAGTGCAGTACTGTTTTTTCCCATGCTGTATGGAGAATAAATGCAGTGCAATAACACTGACAGTAGCAACATGACACCAAGCACACCAGTGGCAGGAAGTGAAACCGAATGCTGCTCAGAGCAAGATTTTCCTTGCAGAACTGCAAACACAGTGTACACAGTCAACACAGTTATTGCAGCATAGTCTTAACCAGAGTAATTGATGTGATGTAGCTGGTTTCTATGCAGGAGTCTTCTCCAGCTGATGTCAAACAAGAGAAACACCTTTTTAGCAAAGTGTTCCAGCACACTCCACTGTCTGTAACTGGTCTACAGCAGGACGAGGGGCTGGGACAGGTTTGGAAAATGCTTACATTCACAGTGTGTTGCATTCATGCCCCTTCTCCCTTCTCTTAGGGTTGAAGCAACTATACAAGGCAAAATAGTCACCAATGTTAGGCTTCTGGGCAGCCAAGAACCATAGCACGAAGACTGAGGGTGGAGTTGACAGGAAGATGTTTCCTGATTCCACTGGATGGACTTCACCTAGAGCACAGTTCTTGACCTTGAATGGGAACACCAAGCCAGAGTCTGAGTGAAGGCCAAACGATTTGTGGCACCATGATGAACTCGTGATCAAAGCTTTCATCTAGATTATTTTAAGTGAGTTCATTTTTGACAAGTCCTTAGCCTTAGACTTAGTGTCCTAAATCTTGAACCAACATGCTGCTAACAAGCACCCCCTTTAAGCACAACTGCTAGGAAGTCCTCCTGGCAGCAAAACCTGACCTCCCTCTTTCAGCACAGCCTCACACAAACCATGTCAATTTAAAGCCCCACATCTTCCTTCTGTAGGAAGATGAAGTCTGGGACATCTGTCTTTGAGAATAAGGAAGAACAAAAAGTAATCCCCCAAATTTAAACTGGATAAAGAATAGGAATAAGGACACAAGAAAGAATGGCAAAAGCCCCCTGTAAGAATAATAGCAAATAGCAGCAAAATGCAATGGGCCCTGGCTGCAAACTGCTGAGTGGGGGCCTTGTCTGAGCTACACCACCAGTCAGGGAGAAACATAAAGTGGAGTGATCGCAGAATGAGGCACACACAGCAACAAAGGCTCCAGAAAAAATGGTAACTCTTCAGGATGACTACATGGACTAGAAGATTCAAGGGCTAAACACAATTAAAGTCCATAAACTGTTCTGAATCCAGAGCCTGGGACAAAGCTGTTGACCAAGAAAACCCCAGAGCAGAGGACATTTAAAAAATGGTTACAAATTCATATGCCTTGATTTCCCAATTTATTAAATGAAAATAATGTTACCCACTCAGTATATTTTATATGCTTCATTCCTTCAATGTTCAAAGAGGTCTAAGATCTTAGGAGGGTAGGAAGATATGGAAGTAAAAAACATATTCTTTTTGGTTACCATCTTATTGATGAAAATTTCTCATATACTTGGAAATTCTCCTTGAATTGAAGTCACTTTTCAAAGCCATACAGCAGCATTTGACTACATGTGGAAAATAACTTGAAGATCTTTGTTCCAATTAAGATGAAGAGATGGGAAACTTATTCAGAATGCTGGATTAATATTCTTACTTAAAAAAAACCAAACCAAAACAAAAAACTCCAACGAAACTGCAAGGCTCTGTAAGATAGTAAAAACACAGTAAAAAACCTTACAGAGTATAAATTCATCTCATTTTAAATATCTTTCGACTTCTTATCTGGCTACAGCAGGAGATATTAAAATGTAAAATTTCAGTTCTAGGAAAAATAACCTATAAAAAAAATCTGTGTGAAATACATAAAAAGGCATTTACAAAGGAGTCTATGTAGTCAACCTTCATTAAAGAAAAGTATGTTTTCAAAATATAACTACATTGATGGCTTTAGCAAGACCTTCCAACAACTTTGTGATATCTCACCCTTAAGAGGAAGGGAGAACCCAAGATCCATAAATGCTCATGGTAGACAGGAACAACAGAAGTCAAAGGGTCTGTAAAAATTCACGTAGTTTTATTAGTAAATTATACGTTTTGCATGGAAATTGCTGTTAGCCCCTGGCCTCTTATATAAGTACACAGCAGTGGGTTTTAGATAAAGGGATAAGATGAAAGAGAAGAGAAAAAGAAAGAGATTAAGTAAAGAGGAAGAGAGAGAAAGAAAAGAAAGAAGTAGTCCTGGTTCCAGTGTTGATGAAGCTGATGGGGTGTCCAGGGAGAACTGCCAAGGCTTGGTGGGGGTACCTTTTTAAAGACAGTTTTCCCTACCCTGAAGATAGATTCTAGCTTTCTATGCAAACTTGTTGTTATGTACAGCCCATAATTTCAGACCTTTCTGGAAATAGGTCAGAGGATTTGGAGGTCTTGGGTGGTTTTGTTCCTTCCCACCAGTCCATGCCCACTTCTTGATCTTATTCCTGTGCTGGTACTGGACTCTGTTGTGCTTATCTCCAGGAACCAGAACAAGGACATTTGTCCCACAAAATTGCCGCTTATCATCATAAGCAATCATCACGCAGTCATTGCCCCCTTCTCCAGCCACATCCTGTTCTTTCTCACAGCATGTTATTGTTACCAACAAGTCTCGGTAATTTACCTAGAATCCTTGGTTGGCTCCACAGCCATCCACCTATTAGGGTTTGAGATATCCACATTAATCCCTTATCTTCTGGTCTTCTACAGATTTGTACATGACAATATAGTGATATGCACACTTTACACTTCATTTTGTAATGAAGACCTTCTGATGACATAAATAATCAGTGATTGACACCTGTAAAGTAAAAGTACAGTCCAGTGAATAACAGAATATACCTTTCATTTTGTCCACTGGCTAGTCTAGAGAAGATAGGATTATACTGCTCTCCTGATAGTGTTTTTAATACTGAGAGACCCAGTCGTGGTGATCTTAATCAGATTAAACATGACAGGCTTCATATTGATTTGCTATTCAGTCACACTAATATAACATACAGTAGTTCCATTCATTATTTGAAAACCTGATTTTATCCAATGTTTTAAAAGAAATTTATTGATGGTACAGGTCTTTATTGATATTTGAAGGAATTAATTGTTATGATTTAACTAATCTGGACACAGGTCAGAAAAAAAGGCATTTTGAAGTTGTGCTAATGAAGTCTTTTGCTTCTGTTGAATCAGAGTTCATATCTGATAATCTAGTTTACTTAAACCAGAAGAGAGAAAAATTGCAGCTTAAATTCGTCTGTTTCTGTAATCATTTCACCTGTTTCATGTTACAGTAACCACCACTGATTTTGGTATGTTTATGCCCATTTTATATCAACATGACAGAGAATGAAACAAGGCCCACGTAATTTGACTCTTCTTAATCTTCCCTATTCACCCAGCTAAATTGTATATACTCAGCATGTATGAAGTGGGTAAAAGCTTATATTCCAGCATAAAACTTAGTGCATCTGTACTTATATCATTGCCACTGACTGCCAGGCAGGGTCATCCAGACCAGAGCAGTAGAAGATTAAAGCACTTCGGTTGTAATGTTTTTCTGTTAACTGATAGGTGCTGCTCAGAAGATGCTAAATGAAGTCCAGGTTTTCCGTAGGCACTTTTAATTAAGAATATTAAATCTTAGCAGGAGTTCACTATGTTTTTCTAGATAACTCAGCTGAAGATCAGAAATTTCACAAAAGTCTTCTATACATGAATAAATCACAGCAGTATTTGCAGAAGTATTCACAAGAGTATTGGTACATCTTGCCTCCTTATGACAAATTTACAGACTCAAAAAGTACACAGGAGTACCTGTACAGAGAGGGGGTTCAGCATGTGCTGCTTGTACAGACTTGTCCCACCATCATGAGCTCACCTCTTGAACCAGAACTCTTCTGAATTACTCTCACCTGAAGTCAACAATCAAAGGAAATAGTGACTGCAGAAATTGCTTAAAGGTATTTACATTGCTTGTTGTGCCCTTTGAGGGGGACATCTGCAGCTGCAATATACAGTTGCTCCCACGATGGATGTTTCAATCAACTCACTCAGAGAGTCACAAACAAAAGTCATGAAGAGGTTCTCTCTGTGCACAGCAAAAGGGGAACAAGGGATTCATTTACCACACTTTAGCCACCTTGCTTCACTGTTGGCATAACATTAAGGTCCTTCCATAATCTCTGGTTGTGATGGCAGGAACCACTCTTCTCTGGGTTCCCAACAGCCTGCATTACCTGAGCAAAAATGCTGCACCATCTGTGCAAGTGTTGGGGGAATTTTTTGATTTAATGTCTCAGTTTGAGACAAGTTTAGGGGAAAACTTCCTGGAAGGAATGTCTCCTCCACAGAAGGCAGGTTTCAGCACTCCCTCTCCCACCGACATGAAAGGAATTTCTCGGAGGAAAGTGAAAAATACTATTTATTTAACAAATAAAGTGCCTGCATTGCACGGGGAAAAAAATTAATAATTGTTAATATTTTAAACCTCCTTGATGCTGAGAAAGCTGGTAGGTTTAGAGTTCCCTCTGTAGCTGGCTCAGCCCTCCGGAGGTCTGAGGCCAGGACGCAGCATCCCCGCAGCCTCCCTGCCAGTCCATGATGATCTGGTTCTCAGATCACAGCTAGGCCGAACAGCTCCAGAAGAAGATGAAGGAATTACTGCATACAGTGAATCGCAGGAACAAATTCTCTGCTGATACTGGAGAACATACGTTTTCAGAAATTTTCAAGACCTGACACAACAAAGTTCTGAACAGTATTGTCTGAAATCTTTATTGACCTGCTTTCAGCAGCCAGCCAGACTTGAGCTAGGGCTCCTTCAAGGGCTGTTCCAACCTGGGCAGCTCTACGAATTGTAAGAGTGTTTGAGCGGCCTGAGATTCAACAGGAAATGGTTGAAAAAGAAATCAGCTCAGGATTTGCCAAGACTTCAGCTCACCTTTTCCCCTTCCTGATGCATCTCCTCTCTTACCAGCTCAAAATAACATACAGTTATGTTTTAGAGACTACACCATTCTATCCAGGAATATCCTCTAATTCCCAGGTCTGAACCTGGAGCCATATCACATCCTGACTGCATCTGGAGCTCTCATAGTTATGTGGATGTATGGAACTTCATACTGTCCTCCTTGCCCTAACTGGGCATGGCACATCATATTAAATCATCCCAGGTACAGCTCTTGGAAAGCTGATTTGATAGAAGAGATGCTGAACGGGGTAATACAACCAGAACTGCACCACAGTGTGACTCAACACATAAATTAGGACAAAATTCCTCTGTGGATTTCCTGATCTAGTGGAATGCCTGAAAACCTGCCTGTAGCCATGACTCATAGGAAGAGCACAGAGGATGACTCCAGCACTGTTTGCATAAACAAGGATATCTGACTATTTTTTCTACATATACATTCCCACTTCTGGATACTTTGTCTTCTTGATATTTTCAGTCTTTAATTGTCTTCTGTGCATTTTCAGTCTTTAATTTCACTTCCACTCTTTTACATTGCTCCATGCTAGTTAGTTGACCTTCACTGTCCTCTGAGTATTTCCCTTTGCGAGGAAAATTTTTGGCTCTTTACTATTTCAGCATAAAATACAACACTGTTGCTTGAATGACACACTCGGATATTTCCCCCTCCAATTGCCAGTGTTGCATTTCCATTCTCTCTGTAAAAAAGACCTTTGGGATTAGCAAATATTGCACAACATTTATCAGTTAGTTGTTACTTAAATCTCAAAAGTCTTCTAAATTTAAATCTTTTAATTGGAATAAAATGGTAGATCGTTGTGACAATGTAAGTTAGGTGACTGGATAATACACAAACACTAATAAAATGACACAGAAACAAATCCTCTGAACAGGAATAGGCATTAATGTCCACTGCTATGATCAGTTTATAAAGAGAGAAAATATTACTGTGTAAAACATTGGAGGAGGTATCTGTAGAGAAAAAATAAATCAGATACCCTCTGATTCTCTGGCAAGAAGAAAGAAATTCCTTCCAGCAGCAACAAAATGGGTGCATTAAACAGAAATACAAAGTGAAAGGAAAATGAAAATGTAAGGAAGGCGCTGGTTCAATATAGTAAAATTAACAAGAGCTGTGGAAAAGTTCACATTTTATCTGACACCAAGGATTTGACACGACCTATTCATCTCAGTGGGTTCACTTGCCCACAAATTTCTGCAAATATTTGCGGAATGATTATTAATTGCTGCTTGATAAGATAAATGCCAGATTTTTTTTTTCTGAAGATTATATCATATTCCTGTTTAAGAAGTAATACTGAGATACAACTATTGTTTCATCCTAATTTCAGTGGTGTTTTGACACAAAAATCATACCTCTAAAAATTAGCAATCTAAAATCTCACTTCTGTTTCCACCCTCTTTGAGATCTCAGGATCAAATTTAGAGAGAAAAATACAAAAGATACTTTGGTAACAATCCAGAGAAAGAACAAGCTATAAACAAGTGTGAATTTCAGGGGTGTGTTCCAATTACTTGGTTCATTTCTTGAGAGCACTGATGAAGAAATTGGACTACAGGCAGGAAGTGAATTCTGGGAGCTTGGCAAAACAATGGGAGGAAAGCAGAAATGCTGTGTCCAGGGGGCCATGCTGTAATTCAGTTCAGTGCAACTATCCAGATCGAAAACTCTCCAAATGAAGAGAGTTTGTTTCTCTTTCAAACAGTGAAAGGGCAAAGCCAGAGCCTACAGGTATCTGTTAGATAGGTGCAATTCAAATCAAATAGCTCCACCTGGGACCCCACATTGATTCCTGATGCAGCACAAGCTGTTACATAGAATGCCTGCCATCTCTCTCCTTAATAGGCATAGGGAGTGCTTCCTTCTACTCCTCAGCCTCATAATATAAGGTAATGTGGTTTTTTTTAAATTTCTGCACCAATCTGATCTGTATTGAAATTTATGCATAAAGTTCATCCCTGTCTCATCCTGCCACAGTAGGCGCCAATCTACAGTTTTCACTCCATACTTAATTACAAAGCACTAAATAAAAATTAGGATAAATGTGATTGAAGTAGAATTTAATACCAAAGAAAAAACCTAAATCCAAATGCACCATTCATAGAAAACTCTGTGTAGCACAGCAGGTGCCTATTTGTTTAGCCCGAGGACCTCTGGGTGCCTATCAGTTTGTTTCTGTGCATGCCTGCAGCTCGACTGTCCCAGTGCCTGCCTCTCCTCAGCCCATTACTTTGCTTACATCCAGAGTGCATTTCTAGGCCATGCTCCTTGCACACTAATGGGATTAAGCTCTTCGCAAAATGCAGCTGCAATCTTTTCCCATGTGGATAGCAGGAGTAGAAAATTCCCCACATGTTTAAGCAGCCCCAGAGCAAAGGGCAATGCTGAGGCTCCCACCCTGTGCCCCAGCCCCACTGACTGCGTCTGCTGCCAGCCCACTGCCTGTGCTCTGTGCAGAGCATCGAGGGAGGACTGGGTCTGCAAGACGACCAAGAAGAAATCTATATCTCTCCTACACTGTAAGTAGATTGCAAGACAGTGCTCTAGGAGTGTGTCCACTGCTCCAGTGACTCTGCATTTCATATAAATCACTCCACAGAGACCTTGAGAACTACTGTGACCTGCACAGTGCAAATATTGTGTAAGATCACTTTAAAAAAACCGAGCAACTTTTTTTTCAGAGATCATTTATGTTTGAGACAGCAAAGAGAAAGATCTCCAGCTCTGCAAATGAGTGTACTTAGACACAACTTCATAATTTTTGCAATTACTCACCAAACGTGCCCATTTTAATCCTGCTCAAGTAAACAGACTGTTAACATCCTAAATTTAAGCACCCGAGGCAGTTTTTGCCTCTTATCAGTTTAGGCTGATATTAAAGACAAATCTTTTCCCTTCATTTTTACCTTAAGAAACAACAAAATACAAAGCTATAAATTTCCATGAGGATGTCCCTGTTTTCAAAGGTATTCTCCTAGACAATTGTATTTCAACCTCTGCACAGAAGGACCCCAGGGAATGGCTCAGTCCAGCAGCAATTTGCATGCACCAGCTCTGAGGGAGCAGAAATGATCCTGCATCTGTGTGCTGGGTTTCCTCTCCTGCATCTGGGATGACTTAGCAGAATAGCACTGCATCCTTACACAGCATCACAGCTCTAGCCACACTTACAAATACCCTTGGTGACTGAAATGGTCTTGATTTGTCTTCTAGTCAAGTTGTAATCTGTGATGCACTGTTATGAGAATGGACAATGCTTGGGGCTCTGTCCAATCCCTACCAATTTATATTCACTCTCCTCAGGAACAACGGGAGCAAGGTATTTCCCTGATAAACCTCAGAGTTCCCTTTCAGAAAGGATGCCAGGGGGAAAAAAATCACATTTCTTTAAACTTATAGTGCAACAAATTTTATAACCTCGTGATATTTTTTGGCCAGAACACTGTCTGTATAGTAGAGCTTGCCCTCCACACCATTCTTTAAGCAAGCATAAATAAATTATTCTTTTTTTCCCCCCTTCTCTTTAATGACACAGTGTACAAGATCCTGAGTGTACTAAAGTCAGTAGCAGTTCACTGGAGTTCTATTGCATTTTACAGGATCAGACTGAACTAGAAAGTGTTTGAGCATGTTAACACAAGCCCAGAGAGAAAACACTTCAAGGCTGAAGTTCATGTGAGGACACTGGTTGATGTCATAAAATGTGAAACTGTAACTCCTCTAACTGGTGGGTTGTAGCAAAACGCCCAGGGTCCGTCCCTCTACTGCTTTTTACAAATGTGTTGATTTATGTTGTTTTGCTACAGGTATTCTCCTGCATAGCCACCATGAATATTACAGAAACTGGGTGATCAGTAAATATGTAAATCTCTCTTGTCATCTACTCATTGAAAAAAGAAATTCTAGGTAATTGGTGTTTCTAGGGAGTTCCATTTTTTTTTCTTTTTTTTCCTTTTCTTCACAGAGGGTACAAAGCAAATGAAGCAAATAGAACCTTCAGCTTGCTAGAATAAAAATGGAGACCTGAATCATTAGAAAGTCATCTTCTGTATTTCTAAACTGGACAGGTGGCATTTGATCCTCAAACATAACTGTGGCAGCTTGGCTGAACTTTGCATGTGCTGCAGAAGTGTTGCCAACCTTGTATTTTCACCTAGACACATAACTGTGTATCTGTCTCTCATGTCTGAATACACACTGTGTATTGTGAAACACAAAACAAAAGTCAATCAGCTTAGCTCCAGGTCTCTGACCCCTCCAACACACAAAGCTCAGTTATGCCCTGCAGACTCTGTGGTTGCTGTTGTCTGTTACTGTGTTAATGCAGGGGCTCCGGTTTGAATCCACCCTCACAACATCAGGTGCTAAATACATAACCAGAGATGGTCTCAGCTCCAGAGGACTCACCATTTACTCCAGAGCAGTAAACACTGATTAAATTATAAATGTAACTCTAGATAAACAGCAGTAAAATCTTCACACTATGTCAGAACATCACAAATTCTGCATTGTCCGAAAACTGCTGAAAAAACAATTTAGAAGTATATCTGAATCCTGAAATAAATGTATTGGAAATATTTCATTCTTTTTCCTGTAAAAACCAGATGCATTCATAATGATGAACTCTACTTTATTTGACCAAGCTGATACTCATCACTGTAATGAAGTGGAAGATATTTGGTTTGGGAGGCAGAGAAAATACTTTGTGCTCACTTGATTCAAAAGGAAAAGAGATTCCGCTGTTTGTTTGGGAACTTTGGTGTGTGGAAAAAGTACAGGTGATTGAGTCTAATATTCCTGTCAGCTCCCTTCCTGCACTGCGTCCCACACTCCACAGCCATCACTTGACCAGCTGCAGAGGTTTATTTTAGTTGCACATTAATTGTGCCAGGGACACACTCGGTATAGCTCAGAGGTTACTATTACAAAGTTTATTGGCTCAGATACAGCGCTGCACAAACATTACACAGCTTTTTGTGTCAGTTCAGGAAGCAGTTTTGCCTTTTTAATATTACCTGGAACATAAAGAACCAGCTTTACTAACCCAAGCCAGCTCCTTACAACTGTACATCTGAACCACAGTATAAAACCAAGAAAACCCAGAAATGCAAGACTTGCACCTTTAACTTTTTAAAGCTGCATTAGATTCAGCAAGCTCCTGCTCAGGAGGGTGTTTTTGATCCAGCCTGATGCTAGACAGATGCACTCAAATACCCATGAGCAAGATTTACTTGTCACCCAGCTCATGAAGAAACCCCAGCATGTAAAAGATAGACAGCAGATCCACTTGAGTGGCTCTCAGTAGAGGGCACCTTGGGACACAGCCAAACCTGGCAAATGGTGCTGGATGCACAGTGCCAATTCCAGAACCAGTCAGGTATCTTCGCAACAGTAAATTTCAGGGTGTCCTATGTCATTTCACCCATCTGTGTGACAGCATTTTCAAGCTACCTCAGTTTCACAATACTCTGAGCAATGAAGTGACTGAACTTCTGTTACTCTTTGAAGAACATGCAAACATCTCAGTTTGCATAACTAGTACTTTACTCTAGTAAAGTACTAGTTATGCAATGCATACCAAGAAATAACAATTTATGTGATGTGATACAAAGCCATCCCCATAATCTGAAATTCACCTCTTCCAAAGTCAAGGCAAGAAGTCTCACAGCATATCTGGAAGGAGAGCAATCCAAGTCCCAGCAGAAGCACAGGCACTGACTTCCAAAGACCTAGAGGCCAGATGTAGTTCTTAAGAAGGTGTAAAGAAAAGTTCACTTGCTGCAAGTCATGCTCAGAAGCACGAAAACTGACAAACGTGAAGCTTAGCTGTGCAAAGGTCATGAGACCCAGGTCCTGCAGTCATATAAACACCACTTGGTAGGTGGAGTTCAGAAAAGAGATGCTATGCCGTGGACTGAACAGGTCTGTAGACAGACCATTAAGCAGTATTTCAAACAAGTATTAGGGATTGTATGTATATACTTGAACAAACAAAATATCTAAATATCAAATTACATATAATCCAATGTGACTGCTCACATTTGCCATCTCCTGCAAACATAATCTTGCACCAGATTTAACCTTGTCCTATATACTGCATAGATAAAGAAATTCCTCTTATTTTTCATACACAGTGAAGTCAGATTTTCATACCTACAATCTGCATTGTCCATCATTTTTAAAGAGAAACTTCTACACAAGCCTTTGTATAAACTACAAGGTAGAAACAATAGGTCTGCTTCATTCACTGAATATAAGCCAGAACTTTTTATTCACTTCTATGCAAAGCAATCAACTTCTCCATCATTCCTTGTGATTGGGATACTATTTAATAGGACTATTGATGAATATGGTTTAGCAATGAGAATTAAATTCTCAAGCGCATTAAAATTTGCATAGATGATCTTAACCAATTATGCATTGATTTCCTCTGGAGTCCCAGCCAGGTATCCAAGGTGAAAGAACACTACAAGAACACAATTGTGATGTTGCAGAATGGCGTAGGATGGGAAGCTTTAGGAAGGATAAAAGGAGTTTAGCCTTGGGGGAAAAAAAGTCTACAGGCTCCATTCTGTTTTCCTTACAGCTTCACAGCAAAGAACCGTATGCAGTGAGGTGACAAGTGACAGATACCCGATAAACTCCAGCTGCACCAGCCTGGCCATCAGGCACCAAGGCACCTGTTGCCAAAAACTGTAAGCTTAAACACCACAACAAGTACTAGATACACCCAGAAGCACATTTAAAATTCTGCCCTTTAGCCGGTATATCTGAAAAGAAAAACAACAGTATTAAGAAACAATGTTAACATTTAATCTGTCAATATGCCTTGGAATTATCACCCAGATAAAGGGAGCACAGGGGATTGGTTCAGGCTCAGAATTAACAACCGAAACAACCAGAAACACTAGAAAGGAAAATTCACGCCCTGTACATAACCAGGGTTTGTGCAGAAATTCCAGTCACAGAGATCCTCTACACAGTGGTGATGGGACTCTCACAGATAAATGAAATAAATATCAAGTTTTGCAGTAGTGATCAAAGAAAGGATATAATGTAATTTCCATCTTAATTTGACTGTCCTTGCACTTCGCCTGAGACATTAGCCTGAGGACATATTTGCAGGATAGTTTTCCTCCAGATACAACGGCAGACTATATTATGGACTTTATATACATAAAATACTGACTGCACAATTCTGCTACACAGAGTATCATTTATTATCAGAAATCCCCGGGGAACAAAACGTGTCCCTGAATTAATCTGAATTTATCAAAGCTACCATTAGAGCTTTGCTTTTTAAAAATAGCTAAACAAGTACCTCAAAAAAACTCTCACATGCCAAAGGAAAACGTTGGAAGATAACTGTTGAAGAAACCCAACTCTGTCAGTAGGCAAATGGTATCAGAAACAATTTAGCTGAGCTCACATTTAAATTGAAAAACATTATTTCTTGGTGTGGTTCCATCTGGAGGGAGAAGTTAAGCCCCATATACATTACAAATCCTGATTTCAACAAGCCAGCTGAATAGTCCAAAGTCAGTTTTACAGATAATAGATGACAGATACAGCACAGAAAGCAAGTACTTGGGTTTCTCAGGATTATTTCTCTTCCAACATTGCAACAGTACTCCCGCCATCTACTGCAGCAAGAGTTGTATTTAATTTTTCTCCGAACTTAAATATGTTCTCCTCACTAGCAAATAGTGATTTAGTAGAGTTCTGTTTAGCATAGTACCATTTTCTATTAATACTCTGCAATGCCCTAACTTTACAATATTTCATTATAGATACAGCTTAAGATATGTTCATATGAGCTAAATTAAACCATTATTCAAATTCTGGCACATTGTAAGATACAAGAAAGAGCCAGCAGGAGAAGGAAGGATATGCTGACAAAAGTTCTGTCTGAGGAGATCATTAATTATTCTATTGAAGGCTTGAAGATACATCAGCAGAATTCTGTAGTGAGAAATGTCATTAAAAAAAAAAGTCCTGTAGTATTCTTCCGACTTTTCCAATTTATTGCTAAAGTTAAAAGACTGATCTGATAAAATAACTTTTCTTTTTACTAATCAGCTTTATATTAAAGCAGAATTAAAAAAAAAATAAATTAAGCTTTGTCCCTTGCAGCAGAGAAATTTCACCATGAAAAAGATAAGGACAGATAACACAGATAAAGGATGTGTTAAGGGGCAAAATCCTGATGTGACATCTCAGAAAAAAATTTTGTAAAAAAACATGGGAGATTTGTATACAACGATAATTTCAAATTATCCCATGATCATGTTGTCGTGTGATGGAACACTCCACAAAAGGAATTCTCAGAAGGAATTAAGGAAGAGTTAAGTCCAGAAAATTTCAGAAAAATATTTGTATGTTTAAGGGGGTTGCAGAAAAAGTAGAGCAGCTTTCTAAACTAGCAGGTACTTTTAGATAAGTTTTGCCAGTGGAAGAGAGCAGACTGGGTTGTCTAAGCAGCAAGAAACAAGACAGAGAAAAAAAGGGGAAGAGCTACAGAGAGACCTTAGAAAGAAAATGAAAATTTCGAGTTTTTTTTTGCTCTGATGGGGATGTTAGGGTAAGAAGATAACTTTGTGTCCATGAGACTGAACAAAAGCAAGAGGAAAATCTAAGACAAGAATTAATTGCAAGTTCATGGTGGCTAATAGCAATAACAGCAATTACCATTGCTATTAGCATATTTTGTTGAAAAACAGCACTCAAACAAGCTGGCAGACGGAAGCGTACAGGAAACTCCTGATATACGTAGTCTCTTAATGTTTCCAACTTCTTCACAGACCTTTTCCTGTTCTATGGAAACCCTTTCCCTCCCGAGAAAACTAATGAAAGTAGTTTCACAGAATCACAGAATGGGTAGGGTTGGAAGGGACCATGGTGGGTCATCTGGTTCAACCTCCCTGCTCAGGCAGGGTCAGCCCAGAGCACACAGCATGGGATTGTAACCAGATGGTTCTTGAATATCTCCCGTGAGGGAAACCCCACAGCCTCTCTGGGCAAGGTATATGTATTTATATATATAAAGCCAGTGGTTTTCTCACATGGAATGGCATAAAACAAGAGCATGCTGAGGGCAGCAGAGACTCACAAGGGTAATCAAATTAATGTGGCTCACAGTGGCATTATGGATACACCAAGATCTGTACAGAATGATGTCAGAAATACCTTGATCTCATTCCTAACCTTACCCTTTGCAATTTTTTGGGGCATTCTTATTTCTAGCAAAATCTGACTGGTGAAACACAATTTTTCTGAATCATATTAATAAACAGTAGTTATACAATTTTTGGATTTGTATACCATCAAATAACAACCTAAGTGTGAATTCACCAATGTTTTTTCAGAAAAGGCTTTTTATTTAATTTTTTTTTTTAAGCATTGTTGACAGTTATTGTTCCGTATGCCTGATTAGCAGAGAGCGAGACAACCATCTTCCAGTCATGCAGGAGCCACAGCTGTGACAGGAACTGTGTTTGCTACTTGCCCCGAAAGAGTGTTCTCTTGTCTCAGAACAATTCACAGACTCACAGAATCCATTTGGTTGGAAAAGATCTTTGAGGTCATCGAGTCCAACCTATGACCGAACACCACCGTGTCAACCAGACCATGGCACTGAGTGCCACATCCAGTCTTTCCTCAAGCTCCTCCGGGGACGGCGACTCCATCGGCTCCCTGGGAAGTCCATTCCTACGTCTAATCACCCCTTCTGTGAAGAAATTCTTCCCAATGCCCGACCTGAACTCCCCCAGGCGCAGACTGAGGCCGAGCTCTCTTCTCGCATTCCCTGGGAGAAGAACCTGACCCCCACCTGGCACAGCCTCCTGTCAGGTGCCGGCAGAGTGATAAAGCCACCCAAGCCTCCTCTCACTCCTCTATTCAAATACCAGACAAAAACGATTCAAAAACCTCGAGTATTTACTCGAATCAGAAGACCAGTTGAAACTATAATGATTATAAAAGAAAGCTTTTGGAAAGCAGGTGTAACTTCATATGTAATCGCTGATCACCAGCAGCTTAAAAGAGGGCTCGGAAGTCTTTTCTGTCAAAGAGTGTCATGTTCTTCCACTGAGGCAGCCGGTGCCGAACGCCGGCATGGAGGTGGATGGAGATCCGGGTGCTCTGGAAAGCCGGGAGGTGCTTTCTCATTTGGATATCAGTCCCTGGGTAAGAGGGACCCGTGCGGCGCAGCGGCTGTCCTGCAGCTCGGCCCGGCCGGGCGCGGGCGCGGGTGCGGGTGTTGGTGCGGGCGGGGGTCCCCCCGCGGAGCCGGGGCGGTGCCGCGGTGCCGCCACCTC
>VZRF01000167.1:138522-274578 GCA_013396875.1 Vireo altiloquus
CGGGCGGTACGGGGGGAGACGGCGGAGGCCTGGCCGGGGCTGCCCCCCTCGCCCTCGGCAGCCCCGAGCCGCTCCCCTCGGGTGCCAGGAGCCGTGCAGCCGGGGAGCGGCGGCGGGGCCAGAAAAGAAAGTGAAAGCGGGCGGGGTGGGCGCCGCCGTCCCGCCGCCTTTGGACGCGGGGAGCGGCCATGGCGGGCACGCGGGAGGGGCCGCCCGGCCCCGAGCATCGTCCGGCCCCACCGGGCTGCCCGCCCCCCGCCCTGGCCGGGGTCGGAGAGGGCGCACATGTCGCTGCCGCGGAGCAGTCACTCCTTCCTTCTCCCGCGTCTCGCCCCTCCCGGTGTGCTCCTCTCGCGCCGGTCGCTGCCTGCGGTTGTGTGCCCGGCGGTGATGCAGCGCGCTCCGGGAACCGGCTGGCGCAAAATACGTGGTTTCCAGCCCTGTGCTTAGTTCTCGGCCGCTGCGGTGGCACTTTCGCTAGGCAAGGTATTGCTTCAGAGGGGAGAGCCGCACTGCGCGGCCTTCCCTTCGTTTCTTGGAAACGGTGGTGCTGACAGCGGTGGCAAAGTGCAGGCGCCCTGTCCGCGCTCCGGCGCGGCGATCCCTGCCCCGGCGGCTCCTGACGTGCCTCGCCGCCACTGTGCCCGGGCCCGAGTCCTGCCCCTGCGCGGCGTCGCGGTCATGGAAGCGTTCAGCCTCCAGGTCCTGGGCACAGCCAGCGTGTGACTCCCCCCGCCCGGCTGGACGCATGTGTCCGGCCTCACCCAGGCTGGACGACTCACTTATTTCCTTCAGCAGCTTCATTGCGATGCCAGAGAGGTTTTTGGTGGCCTAAACAAAACTACAGTAACAGTCCTGGTTGTCACTGTAATGCGTTTATTATGTTTTAGCTCTTTGAACGTTGGGCTGCTGGGATGAGTTTCAGGGAGGATATGTCTGGGTAGAAGAGTTAAAAAGAAAATGTTATGTTGTGACCCGATCTTGTTACTGAGTAACTGCCGAAGTACAAACCCCTCACTATGTGCTCCAATCACTGACTTGTGCCTTTCCCAGCTTCTCTGTGGTGATATTATTATTACTATTATTATTGTCATTATCGTTATTATTACTGTACGTTCTCTCAAGATAGAAAGAAAGTTAACAGTTATTGTTACTGTTTGTAGGAAGGAGTTTAGGAAGGTGGGAAGATGCTGATAAATCTTCGAGCAGCTCAATCAGGGCATCCTGATGCTGAGGGCTCACAGAACCGCTTCCATTCAGGGCATAATCTAGCTACAGTGCTCTTTATGAACTAGGTTTAAGTGTTTGTTATCTATCTTATTCAAATACGGAAGATAGACTTTTTCCATGTCTGAGACTAATCACATTAAATACTGCAGGGCTGGTTTTGTGCACTATCTACTTTAAATCTAATTTGCAAACTACTTTTTCTAAATTCTCTGGGTGTGCTCAAGGACTGGTGGTAGTGCGACACACTGGAGTGACATTTAACCAGTTTATTTCTGTTTTGTTTGTTGTTTTTTTTTCTGTTTTGTTTTGCTGTTTCATAGTATAGATGACTTAGTAACATTCCAGGAGTGGTAGAAATCTTAAAGAGGTCAAATAAAGACCTGAGGTGGTAGGTTTTGGTATTTTTTCCAGTTTAAAACTGAATTTGGATGAGGTTTTCTGTGGCAGCTAGGGGCATTTTGTATCGTATTTAGAACAGTTGCCCCCCTCAATTGCTTTGTTAGGGCTATTCGAATTGTCTATCTTTCCATATGCTTTTTTCCAAATCTTAGGAACTCCAGTGTCTCTGAACCATGCTTAAACAAGTAGCTGCTTTTATCTTGTTAGGTAATATGAGCAAACATCTCCCTGGATGATACTGTCATTTCCTAATCAATGAAACACACTTAGTGAGACCACTTTCGGTAAAATTGCACTAAAATATCTGGTAGTTTGCAACAGCAAGCTTTTTACAGGAGTTACCAAACACTCTTACTAGTAATTAAAACAAAACTGAGAATTGATCTTGGGGGTTTTCTTTTTTTTTTTTTTTTTNTTTTGTTTTGTTTTGTTTTGTTTTTGTTTTTTTTTTTTTAATAGTTCTGCTGTATCCACAACTGTAGCATCTATTTGTGTGTGCAGAACTGTCTGTACATAACATTTAGACTGAATAAAATCATGGATCAGGTCAGAAGTTTACATGGTGATCCAGTTGCAGTAGATGCCAATCCATACAAGCTAATGTTCATGACAAAAATCACATAGAAATAAACAGCTGTGAAAGGAAAAATACATGAAGACCATACTAAGCAGTACAGCCCTAGCTTAGGCAGTTGTCCGTCAGAAAAAAGTTGTGGTATCTCAGGGTCATATCTGTCAGAACTTGTTAGTTTGAGTACTAGCTCCAGTGTCTCAGTTCTCTGTTGCTGCAGTTGAAAATCTGGGGTGAAAAAGATAACTTGTTACTGATTTAGTGCCTATACAATTTCAGAAACAAAGTAATTTGGTAGGCAAGGATTTGTCTCTTGAGAGCTAATCGTGCCTCCCCTCGTTCTACTCTATTTTGCTGGCTTCATGTGCATCACAGGACATTTCCTCTTAAATCATAGAGATTATCAAATATGTAATTTCAAAATCTTAAAAGTGTTTTTGAAAAAGTGCTGAGTATCGTGCTGATTGCTAGTAAAGTCAGTATTTCTAGATGAGAGTAGTTCCCAGTAGGTGAATATGCACTGGTTCCAGTACCAAGCTTCCATTATAGACTGGAGCTCACTCAATTGTACAAGTGCTCCAGGATTTTGTGGCTGGGCTTCAAATTGTACAGTTTCTCTCTAAACCCGATAACAAGATAAATGTTTTTACATCACTTAGATTCTTATTCCTGTGTGCTTTGTTGCATATTCTTAAGCTTTTACAAATCCCCCAAAAGTATAATTCCTCCTGTATGCTGGGAATTATATGCCATCCCCTCAGAGTCTGGGCATGGGCATATGGTGTGGTGTGTGTGCAACATGCTGATAAGTAACAGCAGTCTTTTTAATTCTTCTGATCATGAGACTCTCAAGAGATTCATCAATGCAGTGTTATCTGGGGAACCTCATTGTCTTTATGTTCAGTATAGCAATGGCATTTCTATTAGTGAAGTTTTCTGCTAGTGACTTGGTATTGCTGAAAAGGGAAAGTATTTGAAGTCAAAGTCCTTGTTGATAGAAAGCTGCAAGTGAGAGGGTGTCAGCAGTCTCCCTCAAAATCACTGTTCGTGCTGCGTGATGTCTTAGTCTTGTGTCTATAACAAGACACAATTTATATAGCTACATATGTATAGCTAGCTTTATATAGATTATACAATACTCCACAGCAATCTTACCCCCCTGTGACAGTGGGGGTTCTGTTCACTCTCTGCCCTTCCCAGTGAGAGGGTCTGTGTCCTTCAGTTCCTCATTCCTCTGACATCCTTTACACACCTCCTCTGCATTTTCTTTCTCTTTGATTCCCAGTGCTCTCTTTAGCCTGTATTTGTTTATTTCTGCACAGGCAAGAAATCTTCCAGGGCATATGTAGTGAGAAACTGTGTTGGTAGGATCAGTTTGGCAAAGCTGTGTTGTTCAGTGGGAAGATAGCCGTGAGTGGCACCTACCAGGCCTGGGTCGGATGGACCATGAGCTGCATGGGGAAAGGCTATTGACTGAACCTTGTTTGCTGGAGTAATAATAGCTTATTTTGCTTTTGCCAATGAGATCTATTACTGTTGCTTGGCATGTTTCGTAATTAAGCTGATAGCTATAATAAGCTGCCATGCAATTACCTCTTAGGAGGAACTGACTTGCTATCTAGACTGTAAATGAGATCTGTTTTAGAATTAATTTCTTTGTGAATGCTTTAAGGAAACCCAAAATATATGTTTTAACTCTGTACCTTACGTGTTGAATTTTAAGTATTTGTCGCTTGAAATTACTTCTTTTACGCATGGATGTAGGAGAGCACTGACTTCTGAAGCACTTCACGTGAGTGTGTGTTTATTCTAAGCTCTTACAGCCTGTATAGTCTTTATTTAGAAGGCTAGAGGTATGTGAGGAAGAGACATGAGTACTCTTTAGCCTGCTGGATTTGACTAGTACCTAATGACTGCAAAATATTCTTTACAGCAGCCCATTTTTTTTTTTTTCCTTAATTATAATCTTGTGGTGGGAGTATGAATGTGTTCCCTTATCTCCTGTAATTCTGCCAGTGGGAAAGCATCGGAAACTTCTGGCTCGACACCCCTTGTAAGACACAATCTTCACGCTATCTAGGTTCATTATCCTCCAAGTTTTGATTTGCAGTCACATGGTCCTGTTACAAACCCCAAGACATCATTGCTCGAAAGGAACACTGCAACTGTACAATATTCAGCCAATTTTTAAATTAATGGGAAGCAACCCCTCTAGAATCCTTGCAGCTTTCATTGCTGAAAATGTAAATGTTTTTCCTTTTTCATTAAAGAACAGGAAACTTATAGCAGCATGTGCAGTAGTACAGTTGATGAGTCACAAATGTGTAAACAGTAAACATAAGGCGTTTTGTCATCTCTTTTGTGGTACTCTTGGATGTAAAACTGTGCTGGTTTTGACTGAGTTAATTTTCTTCCTAGGAGCTGGTATGAGGCTATGTTTTGGATTTGTGCTGAAAACAATGTGGATGTTTTTGATTTTGCTGAGCAGTGCTTGCACAGAGTCAAGACCTTTTCTACCCCGCACACCATCCCACCAGTGAGGAGGCTGGGGGTGCACAAGGAGCTGGGAGGGGACACCAGGACAGCTGACCCCAACTGACCCAAGGGATATTCCATACCACATGACATCATGCTTAGCATATAAAGCTGGGGGAAGGAGGAGGAAAGGAGGGAACATTTGGAGTAGTGGCATTTGTCTTCCCCAGTAACTGCTACACGGGCTGGAGCTCTGCTTTTCTGGGAATACCTGAACACCTGCCTGCCCATGGGAAATGATGAATTAATTCCCTGTTCTGCTTTTCTTATGTGCAAAGAGCTTTTGCTTTCCCTATTAAACTGTCTTTATCCCAGCCCATGAATTTTATCACTTGTACCCTTCTGATTCTTTCCTCCTTCCCACTGGGAGGAGTGAATGAGTGGCAAGCAGGGTTTGGTTCTCAGTTGGGGTTAAACCACAACAAAAGCCATGAAAATCTTTAGTGGTAAAGAAATCTACTGTAAAATGTTACTGGTTTTAAGCATTGTATTTTCTCTGAGAAATTTAGAGTGCATTCAGTTCTAGTGCTTACACCTGACCTTGCATTTTAAGTGAATGTGGACCTGGTTGCGTATAGCATCTCTGCTGATAATGTGCAACTTCCACAGGAATTCAGTTGCTTGCATGTGCTTTCCTTATTTTTCGTAGTACTGACTGACCTCTTAACTTCTTTTTTTCTCACCTCCAGTCTTCTTATTTTTCAGTAAACATATAAGAAATGATGGATGAACTCAAATATGGAGACATTAGAAGTGGTACAAGGTCATCATTCAGTCATAATCTCCATTAGCTTATCTATCTCATGAGAGCAGATATCTCCCAATACTCTCACTTTGGTTCTTAAACATTGTCTCAATCTTACGCATTCTAATAAGGGACCTAGAGTCTCTCTAAGGCTTTTTTTTCCTATGGTAATTTGAAGCTTGTATAATCAAAATAGTAAGATTGTACTTGACTCTTAGATTTATTTTTGTTTCAAACTCACTAAAAAATGTCTTGCACTTTACCTGCTATTGTTGGATGCCCTTTTTCTTGAGTTATTAAAGATTGATTCTTCTGACATTTCCTCTTTTGTTCAAATAAACTTACCATTTAACCATACTGGCTTTTGGTTTGGTTTTCATTTCCACTGTTGTGGTGTGCATTTTTTCTGTGATTGCTTTGAACACTACCAAAGCATCCCTGTTGAATATAACTTCTAATCACAGTTGTGTTGGTTTTTTTCCTGAAGAGGGTGTTACAAACCAGTTAAAAACCCATAAAAGCCAAGAATGCTAAGAGTCTGGTCATAAACTGGATAAGATTCTAAAATGTCCCCAAATGAGATTAAAACCAAACGAGATTAGATGTTGTTGCCAAAAAATTGGTGTATTTTATTTAATAGTAAAAGAGGCAGAGAGAAAGGAAAGAGAAAAGAAAGTAAGTTAGAAAGAGATGTGCGTGGGGGGATTGGGGGAGACAGGAAGAGGTGAGACCAGGGTTAGATGGCAGCATATCACCCGTCCGAGGCTCCTGATGGTTTGTTGCTCTCTTCCGTCTGATCTTCTGGTGGTGCTGAAGGTCCCCTGTTGGTGCCAATGTCCACGCTGCCATGCCATGCCGGGCCAGGCCGGGCCCCCGGGAAGCCGGAGGGGCCGGAGCGAGTAGAGAGTCTCGTGGGTTTATATACGTTTTTAGCCAGGTGGAAAACACCCATGTACCTCCCTTTGCAGACACTGTCCCTTGCAACACTGGGGGTCTGTTGCATCAGCTCTGGGGGCTCCTCTTTGGGGGGCCTCTGTGTCGGGTATGTCTCCCCTCCTGCTGCAGATACACCCAACACAGCCAAGGCCTTTTCTCCCCCCTCCCCTTCATGCGAGCAGCTGATAGCTCCGGGGCTGCAGTGTCCCACCTTGGGAGGTGTTAAGTTGTGTCCCTTGTCTCTGTGTTGTTACCTTCATCAGCGGGCAGTTGGGTGCCTCTTGTCCATGCAGGGTGTGGTGTGGTGCTTCTCTTTGCAGCTTTTTGTAACACAGTTCCAAAAAGCAGGGAAAATGTTTAACTCATAAAACTATAGTATTTCAGTCTCTGACAGAGGGTCACAACTGCCTTAAAACTGCTCTTAGTTGTCTCATCCCAGTGAGGTATATCTGATGAAGCAGTCCCTTTGCTCTTAAGTCCTGGTTCATGTCCTCATTGATGTTAAAAATGTTGTTGGCAAACTTTGATTTTAACTGGTCTATTGGCTAAATCTCCTAAAGGTTTAGGTAAAGAAGTATTTCATACCATGGCCTCTTTCCACAATGTTTGCAAATAGTGTGTAATACCACAATTTATGGAGGTCTTGGGGTGCCTTGCAGAAGTCTCCCCAATATAAGTACCAGCAGTACCACTGCACTAAAGTTGTCTAACTCGGTAAGGTGTATTGTGGGGTGGGAATCCCCCAAATAACTCTTGGGGATCAAGGCTTGCAGTACAGTGACCAAGCCTGTGCTTTGGGCCCTTGTGCTGCAGACCTGCAGTGTCCTGGCCAAGTGGCCCAGTGTCCAGGCCATGCTGCTTCTGCCTTACCTTCCACACGTCCCTCTCAGTCTTCAGGGCTCTGGCTGTGTGGCACCATGGGTTCAGTGACCAGGTTGTTCTGTACCCATTTTGCACTAAGGATTTTTCAAAATAGCTCCAGAAAGCTCAAATACTGTCTTACTTGCACTGGTATCATCTTACCTTGTGAGAGTTACAATACAGGCAAGATCCTGCTGGGGCAATGTTTGGGGGTTGTTTTCTTCACTGTAGACAGGGCTTGGGAGCATCTTTCTGTTGGTTCATGTTGGCATCTGACCTAGGGGAGCACCAGGAATTAACCCAATGGAGATTTTGGCCACACCTGGCTTCTCACATTGCATCTGGTTTTCCCATGTTTTCAAATGGTTGAATTATTTAGGCTCAAATAACCTCTTAAAGTAAGTTCATTGCAACATCTTACCCAACGAAGCTTGTAGATTATAAGAATTTTTTTTTTAACGTCAAAAGTCTTCTTATTTAGCTTAGAAAAATGCAGCATTTACCTCAGTCATCCCTATTTCATGATAAATACCTATTAATTCCTTTTTCTTAAAGTTTAACTCTTAATGTTTGGGGTGGATTTTTTTGATAGATGATCTAAATGCAATTTATGCTTCATGTTTTTTCTCTCAAAAAACTTGATTTAGTTAAATAGATGCAATCCTTGTGGAGGTATTCTTTGTTCAGAATATGTCTTTATTTGCATTAAATTAAAAAGGAGCTATCACAACTGGAATGAAAGTGCTCTATTTCAGTCATAGTACATAATCTTGTAGATAGTAGTTCCAAGGCTGTTTGTCATATGTTTTATAGACAAAACCTAAACCACAGCCTTTGAACTAAACATCAAAAGGCCTTTGAAGATACTTGGGAGAGTTGTTTTATTGTAAGGGTCTCTTAATCCCAGTGGAGGCTTTTGTTTGGTTTTCTGTTTGTTGGTTAGGGGTTTTTATTTTCCTGAAGAGAAGGGGTTTTCTACTGACTTTATAGTCACTCCTACTTATCAAGAGCCTGTCTGTGCATGTCCTGCTTCTGTCATCCACTTACTGAAAGCGTAGAGTTATCAATACTGTCTCAATCTGTAAGTCACAAAAATTTAAATTTCAAATATTGTACATTGCTTCTGGTTGTCCTTTCTACTCTCCTTTAGGATAGAGAAAGATGCAGGTCTTCATCTGACAACAAGAAAAGATCAGGCATTTTTTGAAGCATAGTTTTCATTGTCTAAGTGCCTTATAGTGTTGTGTTCGGTTTTTTCTTGTTGGTTGGTTTGTTTTGTTTTCAATGGCATTCTTTGTGTCTTTTGTGAACTGTGCCCACTCCTAGACCTTGATCCTTTTTCACACTGTTTTTTACCACCAAGCATTTCACTACATGCCAAACCTCCTGACCACCACTATGGCAGATGGGTATTATTTCCACATGTCCCGGAAGTCCAGAAATGACAGCTAACACAATCAGCTGCTGTGACATTTTGTGGGCAGATATTCCTGATAAGTGCCCTGTCTGAGAGCTTGGGATTAAAAGAGATGGCCAGATAAGTCAGCACAGGTTGTAGGTCTTGTGCTTAACTTCTCACACACCTATACAACATAGAATCAAAGAATAATTGGGGTTGAAAGGGACCATCTAATCCAGCTCTCCTGCAATGAGCAGGGACATCTTCAACTAGATCAGGTTGCTCAGGGCCCCATCCAACCTGACCTGGAGTGTTTCCAGGGTTGGGTAATCTATCATGTCTTTGGGCAACCTGTTCAGTGTTTCACTACCTTCATCATAAAAAAAAATTGTGTCTAGTCTGAATCTACCTTCCTTTAGTTTAAAACCATCACTCCTTGTCCTGTTGCTTCAGGCCCTGCTTAAAAATGTGTCCACATTTTTCTTATAAGCCCCCTTCAAGTAAAAAGAAGTTGGTAAGTGGTACTTTTAAGGCTGTGATTGTACCTTTAATACTGAGTAGCATTTTAAAGGGTGTCTAAGCTTTGTAGATAAAACTAACAGCTTTTTGGAATGTCAAAAGTAGCATATTTAAAATTACAGCTGTAAAGTTTGCTCAGATGTAAATATCTTAATTGCCAGGGATGTGTATTTTCACTGTTTAAATATATTCTGATGTGTGAAGAGTATAATTGGATACTACACTTGTGACTTGCAAAGTTAGTTCCTTATCTCCCTCAAGTACTTAAAGCAACTTAGTCAATAAAACTATATTTCTGTCAAACACAAAATTTTCATGTAGGTTTGAATCCCTAGAAGTGACTATTTTCTGGACACAAGCTAGTATATTTTCGGGTTAAGATCTAACGTCAGAAAAGATAGCTAAACCTGTGATGCAATGTCTGAGGAACTTGAGTGGGTTTTTTTTTAGGTTGAAACTGTCAGCAAGGTAGTCAGGAGGAGCTGTGTCCCCAGGTATGCTATATAAAGAATAAATCTCTTAGCATTTCAGGCTGATTTCAGGTCTAAAGTTCTGGTTTGCAGCCAGAGCACTGTGTTTTGTGATCATGCTTCAAAGCAAAGCTAGAATAGGAAGTCCCTAAAAAAGTGTACTTAAATGCAATAAGAGGTGACACCAGCTCAGCGGGTGCACTGTGCACCCTCAGCTAATTTGGGCCTGTAACCATTTTGACAGAGAGAAACATATAGCAGGAGGAGATGTCTTTGAGCTGCCACAGTTGAGTATATTTCCAAGATGTGAGCTGAAGATCACACAAATTTTCATTACAATGTAGGTGTTGGCTTCAGCAACTTGCCCATAGTTGGTAAGTTGAATAATTAGACTTTTTAAAAGAAACCTGAGTATCCTATCTCATGCAGATATAATTTTCATTGTTTTGGTTGAACTGCTATGGCGAGAACAGCAGCATTGCTTTGGTTTGCTCTCGAGCTTGTCACGAGGAATTGAGATATTCATTTGGAGAATTGGTCCAGGGACATCTGCTGTGTACTCTTTCAGCTGCTGGGCTGTGTCTTGAGCCTTTACTCTGAAATCATGAACTTAAAAGTCCAGTCCCAGTTGTGAAACAGAGCAAAACTTTTAACGAAGTTGCAGTGACTTACCTTGGTGGCACCCGTGGGAAGCAAAGAGTGCCCACTCTCCATGCCTTTATAGTGGATGAGCATTCTAAGGATTTGTTACAGGGTCTTTTTCTTAGAGTGCATTTAATCCAGCTTTTTGTAAAGGGTTTGTATATATGTGTGTGTGTTCATATATCCACTAGTTAAAAAGATGTGTCAAATGGAACCTATTTTTGCCTGGTCCATAGTAAAGAAGTGAGAATTTTGTGTTGATTGTTTTGTACAGAGATTTTGTCTTCCTTTAAGTGTGATGATATCATGCAGAGAGTTTTCTGTGAGCTGGCAGTGTGATGTACTTCTTGGAAGTTCTGCACAGAACTAGGAAAGGATGTGTTATAATTTGTGAAGGAAGACATTTATTAATAGCTAGAACTAAATCTAAACGCCACGTTTTGTCTTGGGGTCTAACATTGCTACTCTTCAGTATTCTGCTTTTGAGTGGCTATGGAATTGTAACAGAATGGGTTTGTGCTCCATTAAATGCCTGTGGTGCTGTGCTTTGTTTGAATTAAAGGCAGAAAATGTGCAATGACAAGCTTGGGTTTTATTTGATTGGCCTTGTAAACCTCATACAAGTAAAGACAATAGAATGATCTTAAAATTGACCTTTCTTGAACGTTTCCTTGCAGCAGTGGAAACACAACTATAACAGCCTTGTGCTGGTATAGGAAAACCAAAAAATGCAGTTGAGTGGTCTAGTTCATTGTTCAAACTGAGTAAAATACTAAAGTTAAATGACATTTAAGAGGAGTAATTTTAAAATCCTTGAACATACAGTTTTAGCAATACAGGTAAGGGAAGCTTTCAAATATCTTACTTTGAGAATGTCAGAGAAACGTTTAAAAAATCTGGACAAGAAGGGAGGAGCGGTAAAACTATCCCTTTTCCAATTCCTTGTATTAGAAACAGAAATTTTAAGGTTGTTTGGAGTAAGTAACAGCAAGAAACGTATAATGAATTCATACTCTAACCTGTAAATATGGGAGTTGGAAAAACATTCAGACGTGAGTTTCACATCATTTCAGTTTTATTCTGATGTACAATGTTGCTTTCTCAGCTGTAGAAACAGTTTTTCCTTATGGAATGTATAGACTTGCTCACAGACTTCTCATCATAATTTAAGAAAACTCTGGATATCTTTGACTTTGGGGATACCTTACCTTGATTTGTATATTCTGTAATTTAAACATTGATAGTATGAAGTTTCTGTCATTGTGTATTCTTTTTGTTTAATATGGAATTAAGGATTTTGCACAGTTTGCTTTTTACACATTAGGAGATGAAATTTTGCAGGTTTAAGTTTTTTAATGTTTTGAGTGTACTTATTTCAAATGCTGCTGTTACTCAAAGTAAATTTCTGGGTAGATTTACTATTAGGAACTACAACAAGCTGTAATAGTTGAATTCAGCATAACATTGTGCATTTGTATGACCAGTTTCCACATAATACACACAGGCAGGAACTTCTCATGCTTCCTTAACATTGAGCCTGAACTTTTTCAAATTGGGAAAAAAAAGTCCATCTAGCAAACTTTGTGGGGAGGTACAAACCTCAGGTAGATTTTAGAAGCATTACTGACAGTAAGAGATTTGTAAACCGGCTTTGCTGTAACCAGGGCTTGAGAGACCCACTCCACTCATGGGGAATGGGACACTTGGGTAAAGGCCATTGTTGATGCCTTCTTCAGTCTGGGTGGCTTTTATTTGATCTATGGGATGGTAGCTTTCAAAACTGCAGTCAAATACAAGCAGGTATTTGGTAGTGGTGTGGAATTTTGTGCTTCCTGAAGCTATTGAGCTCAACCAAAGTGTGGGAGAGCAAAAACTGACCTTGCACATTGGTGTTCGGTGCTGCTCCTAAAATCCTAGCCCATGTCTTTCCCAGTTAATCAAAGCCAAGTCATCGGAGAATGGGGAGATTACTCTAGGGGAAAAAGACTTGATGAGAAAGCAAAGAATAACAGAGGGAAGACAATCTTTTGAACTGAAAATTGATAGAGGTTAAAAACCTGGAAATAACCTAAATACTTGTGGTGTAGAATGTGAATGGATAAATTATGAAAGCCTGGAAGAGCTGGGAGTTACTTTGAAGCTTTAATATACAAATATGATTTCTCTTGTGCTTTGTAGTGATGTTTTGAGTTCTTATTCAAGTTTTTCTTCATATAGGTTACACACTACAAGCAATATCCGCCTAACACAAGCAAAGTATATTCCTACTTTGAATGTCGTGAAAAGAAGACTGAAAATTCCAAATTAAGGAAAGTGAAATATGAAGAAACTGTTTTTTATGGTTTGCAGTACATTCTAAATAAATATTTAAAAGGTAACTGTCTCAAATTCCAGTAAAACTTTTCCTCTAATTAAATATCTCACTTTTTCTCAAGCTTGTAGTATTATAGTTGAAACAATTCCAGGTTATTCTGATACACCATAAATAGTGACATGCATAAGATCTTGTTTATGTGATTGTGAAAAAAGTTGCCCACCCTCATAAATTGGTATTTGACTTCTTAATCCAGACACCTCTGTATTATCTTTATTTATGTCAGTGGTATATTAAAATTGAAGAGGTGTTCATGTCCCAAAATCAGTGGGCAAAACTGAAATGAATGGAAATAGAACAAAATTGTGCATAGAGTCACAAGCAGATAGAAGATTTGATGGAGAATACATTTTGCATTTTGAACATAAACTTCAGTCTGTATTTGTTGGTTTATTTCCTGTATAAACCAATAATGGTTTTAATTTTTCTTAAGAGTCCTTAAATTAAATTTTAATTTCCCTTAAACTTTGGGTGCCACTCACTTTAGATCATTGAATATAGAAGCTACATGCGAAAGTGGTTTTTATACTGATAATTTTAAGAGTAACATCTGAAAATTCCTTGGTGCTGCTTAAGATTTTATTTGCTTTTTGCATTATGTACAAATATCACCTGTTCTGACCTGAGTGCATGTTGCCTTCTGCCAAGCTTTAAAGGAACATTTTAGTCATACATCTTATATTTTTTTGTCTTGATCCGGTAAATATCTCTGCCAATTCCACCAAATATTGAAATTCCATTATAATCAAAACACTGGATAATTTTGTTTCTTTTGTCTTTAGCAAACTGAGGGTTGTTCTCTAAGGTAGACGGCCCTACAGCAGTAGCATGCTCATTCAAATAATGTGGTTAGTCTGCTGGTTCCTATCACCCAGTGGTCAGTCAAAGGTTGGTTGCAAAGTCTCTCCATGAGGATTCTCCCTGGAATGGCATAGCTTAACCCTTGTACTAGATGAGTCCTTGCTGCCTGTGCCAACTTGCACAATCAACACATTCCTCTGGGAAAAGCACTACTGTTCAACTTCTTGACCGTCATAAAAGAGTAATAATCTCAAACTTTTCCTGAGTCACCTCCAAACCACAAGTGTATTTTACCCTCTTGGTTTCTTGAGCATCCTAATCTATATAATTAATAAAAGTAGCGTTTGGTTTAAACATTCGGCATTTGATGTGTTCTTCATGTATTTATTGAAGGCAAAGTGACTTTGCTGTGCCTGAACCTTTCTGTTATTTATTTTATCAATTGATGAATATTGTAAGTTTCTAAGCTTTCATCTGTTTCTGAACCTCCAGGTAAAGTGGTGACCAAAGAGAAAATCAAGGAAGCCAAAGAAGTATATAGGGAGCATTTTCAAGATGATGTCTTCAATGAAAAGGGATGGAACTATATTCTGGAGGTAAAAAAAAAGTGAAAATAGTTGGAGATAATTGTGAGGGATTTCTGAATCAACTGTAGAAAAAGTACCACAGTCTCTCCTTTTAATCTTGATAGTAAAGACTGGATAAATTTAGCTTTTCATGTGTAGTGTGCAGGGAGTAGCAGCTGTCAAGGAATAATGATATAATTGTAATTCCTTAGAGAAAAGTAATTTTCATCCTTTCAGATGCCAAATACGGCTTTGCAGGTAATAAGGATTTATGGCTTCCGTCAGGCAGCCTCTGTGAGTGGGGGCTTGTTGGCTGGTCTCCCTGTGTGATACAGTGCTCAGTGGTTGCCTGCATCATTTACATTACTTTCTTGAACTAATCATTACAATTTTTACTCTAGTGCAGAAAGCATTACAACTTCTTGGGTGTATAAAATATAGATTTTGTTCAGTTGTTTCATAAATTTTTCAGAGATATGAACGTTGAACTTTATTATGAAATACAAGGCTTGAGCACTTCCAACACACAAAACCTTTCAGGTTAAGTCTTTCCACAATTTTCCTTTTTCCCTTTTGTTTAAAAAAGTCAGACTTCAAGTAATTGCAAGCATCTCTTCTCTATAAAAGCTGCAGATTCAGACTAATAGCATTCATCAGAGCTGTACTAATCTCTGAAGATTAATTAGATGCTAAGTTTCATTGTGGGTTCTGGTGAATGGATATCTTTAGCATTTTCAAGCCCTTTTTTCTTTGCATTTATATTTCCCTGAATACCTAATTGTATGTATTTTTATTGGGGGCATCTGTCTATTAATATATGTGGATGTCATCCTGCCACTGGGGTGGACCGTAGGTGTGTAGGGGAAGAGTGAATTTCAACTAAATGTTGCAAATGGCAGCAAGGTAAATAAGCCCACGGTTTTCTAAGAGAGAGTTATGAAGAGGTTTGTAGAGGACTTGCATCCAGTTCAAATAATTACAAATGTGAATTCAATCCGTATTTGTGTTTAAGCTACATTATACATTGTGAACTGCTTTCATCCGTGTTTAAAGTAAGCTTGATCCCTCTTTGGATAAACGGAATTAACACACTTTTAATGCTGCATGCCTGTCCTCACTGAGTTGTAACGTGGCTTGACTAAGTCCGTTCAACTTTCAGTCTAGTCAAAATAAGGATTCCTGCATACCCTCTGTATATATTCCTCTGTCAGGTTTTCTTATTAAAATTGTGTGTGTGTGTGTATATATACATATGAAAAACCCAAACATAATTTTCCTGTCATAATCTCATTATTTTCGTGTCTTAATCATGCTGGTGGCTCTCAAACTGGAAGTGTATGTACTCTTTGAGTCTCTGTGTGCACTTTATGCACCCGGAGACCCTGCTTCTGCTCACTGAATTCCAGTGTATGTTCACACACCTGCCACTGTTTCTCCCTAGCTCAGTTGCCTCAGATGTGGTAAGGAAAGGGGAGGGTGCAGCAGCTGAGTGAAGTGCCAGAAATTTGAAATAAATTTGAAATGTACACGTATCACTTTGTACTGAGAGTAAATGAATGGGTAAATACTGATAGGATGAAGGGGTGGAAGAAAGGAACAGATTTCCTGGAGAACAATGGGCTGGTGTAAAGGCTCGAAGTTGGCAGGAATGGATGCTGAGTGATAGAGATGTAAGCCCTGAATTGTACAAGTTAAGTCTATCCAAAATTTTTACAAAGGACTGTGGTACAGAGCCACGGCATGATCATGTCGCATTTTCCATGGACAAAATCAACACCTTATAGCAACTTTGAAATCTCTTCAGGTTTTTTTTCACTTAACTATACTTTTGCCTTCATTGAATCATTACTAAATTATTTAGAGCCTTTTTGAAGGCTTTGTTGTCTTTTGTTAATCCAGATATCTCCAAGTCTGTCAACTAGACAGACCCTGTGTGGTATATAAACACAATTTGCTTCAGGTTATTACATTTTTGAATAAACTTTTAAACTGTAAGGTAGAAGAGACTTCTGATGTGTGTTGAGTACTGGAGAATATGTTTTGATGCTACTTATGAATGTGTAATTTCTCTGAATTAATGTAATTTTTGTTGCCCTTAACAGGATATCTCATGGGAAGCTTTCTGTCAAAATATATTACCAATTAAAACATTTTCAGTATTGCCAGTGTAGTTTGCAGAGCTTTTTCAGAAAGTTATAATTACTCTTTTACACTTGATATTTGCAAGTTATTCTTTTTCAAAAGGTGTATTTCAGACAATGCTTAGTCCTTCAGGGATGAAAGACTGACAAAAGAGTGACACTCCAATATGAGATTTCATGTTTAGTGAGTAATTGAGATGAAAATATTCTCTAAAATATTTATTAAATATAAAAATCCTGCTGTAATAAACTTAACAAAGCGCACATCTATACTAAGCAAAACCAGTGGATTTTTTAAAGATCTAGATAGTAGCTAAACTTTTTTTTAGCTTACTGTATGTGAATGCATTGAAGAAAAAAAAAAAACTAAGTAGTAAATATTTTTTGTTCTGTGAGTAGAACTTACGTATTTTTATAGAATGCTTAAGCTTTCCTGGCTCAGTTTGCCCGAGGAAACAACTGATAACCATCATTGGTTTTGATAAAGAGACTAGTTTTTAAGGGACAGGATTTTCATCCTTTTTTGATAAATGTGGATTTTTTCATGTATTTGGGCTGGTAGGTTTATTTTCAGGGTTGAAAGAAATTAAGAAGAAGAAAGCTTTGTTGGTAACTCATAGCCTGACTTATCTATTGCAGTTAAATAAAAGAGAGGCAGGTCCTAATCTTTCCTATTGTCTAACAATATTACTGTTTCTTACACAGAAATATGATGGCCATCTTCCCATAGAAATAAAGGCTGTTCCTGAGGGCTCTGTAATTCCCAGAGGAAATGTTCTTTTCACAGTAGAAAACACAGATCCAGAATGCTACTGGCTCACAAATTGGATTGAGGTCAGTTTTGGAAATTCGACATGTTTTTTCTAAGTAAATATTAATGTACTTAAATTAGAGGTTGAATCCTGTATTGCTTTAAGGGAAATCTCTGGCAACTTTCATTTTCTGCTTTAATTCTTTTCTGTAGTCCTCTTACACTGACCTTTTTCCCCTACCTGGCAAGAGATCATAATAACTGTGCAGGAAATTCACAGCAGTACTTTTATCCATAAAATCAGAGGATGGGAGGAACTGTGTGTCAGTAGTTTGTGAGTGATAACTCCTGAGAAGGTCAATACCTTGCCTACCTTATAACAGCTAATTACTTAAGCCCTAAAGCAAACTGTTGGAAGTATCAGTACTTTCTGAACAGGGAATGAAAATAAATAGACCTTTTCGTGCCTGATTAAATGCCAAGTGGGCATTGTTAAGTTCTAAGCAAATATGCACCTAATATTGTGATGGGTTTTGTTTTAGACTATTCTTGTGCAGTCATGGTACCCAATCACAGTGGCTACAAACTCTAGAGAGCAGAAAAAGATTTTGGCCAAATATTTGCTGGAGACTTCTGGCAGCTTGGAAGGACTGGAATATAAACTGCATGACTTTGGCTACAGAGGAGTTTCTTCACAAGAGGTAATACTGCTTGTCTCATAATTTGAAAAGTCTAATTTGTTCCTGGCTGTGAAGAATTGTAGCATGTATGTTAACCCCTATGTCCCTGTTCTGCACTGAAATTGGGAATGCACAGATCACTGTGTTTGGACTGCATGTGGAGGGGGAGGTCTGGGCTAGGTACAATGTCTGAACTGTGAGCACTAGACTGGGAGAAATTTTGTCTGTCTTCCCAGAAGTATATGAAAAGTAAGTGAATGAAGAGCGTATTGGTGAAATGGGAATTGGGTCAGAGTTTTGCTGTTACAAACTAGTGCTAGGTGGTGACTAGATTTAGACTTCTGTATTTGGCATGGAAACTGAAAGTTGCATCTTTTTCAGACTGCAGGAATAGGAGCTTCAGCTCATTTGGTGAACTTCAAAGGAACAGACACTGTAGCAGGAATTGCATTAATTAAAAAGTACTATGGAACAAAAGATCCAGTTCCAGGATATTCTGTTCCAGCTGCTGAACACAGGTGAGATACTAGGCTAAGCCTTTCTAAAAATACCTTAGCAAAATGTAATTCTTTTCTTACCCATCTTTGTATCCAGAAATACAGTATTAGGCATGACTGATCCAGCTGTTGAAGCTGCAGTTCTGTACTGATGCCTCTGTATGTTCTAGGGGCACGTAAGTAGCATGGTTGTTCTTGGCTACAAATGTGTTTTAAATGTTTTTAACTATAACCTTCTTATCAGTGTCTGAGTAAATTTGGATAATTCTTTTTAGAATAAGCTTGAAGACTTGCAGTCTATAGATATTGAGGGTTCACATTGTGAACTTCGAATTTTGTTTTAAATATAAAATCATAAATTGGAAAACTCTGTAAGCTGCAATTCTACATTCTCACAGTTCATGTTCTCCCTCCAGAAGAGGCAGTTGTTCTCAAGCTTTCCATCAGTCTAACTAGTAATGATAGATCCTTGCTATATCACTAGGAATTGTGAGTGAGTTTTTAAGAGTAAGGAAACTGATCTCAGACATTTGAGAGAGAAAGCTCTTGCTTTTTTACGAATCCATGTCCTGTACAAGGCTGGGAGCGAATGCAAATCCTTGAACTTCAGTTGCATGTCTACACGCTGAAATGAGAATATAGAAGAAGGTTGTGTTTTTCATATTGAGCACAAAAGCCAGTTAACTATTTAGTACTGATTTTAAATAGTTAGCATTTGTGTAGGATTGCAAGACAGATAATGGAAAGACTTGCATGGATAGCCCTTGTAGAGTAGTGATCATCTTTAAAGGAGCACTGCTTCATAGAACTTTCTGTAGCATTGCTGTAACGCTGTTCTAGAACTTCTGCTTGATCAAGAGACGTGACAGTTGTTGTCTGAAACTTCTGATGACCCAAACTACTATAAAATTTTTTGTAATGAAAGCAAAAGCAAACACATGGAGTCAAGATCAAGTGTCTTTGGCACAGCATATTGAAGTGGTGGCATTAGAGCAGAGATCTTAAACTGCCCTACCTGAAGTTTGCACCAGCAAATAAAAACTGCAGTCGCCCTTTCCAAGTTAATAGACAGAAAGGGTCTCATGTAAGAGATCCTAATTTTTACAGAATTCTTGTACTGTTCCACAACCTCCAATACAAGGTGATGTTGTGAGCATGATGCTTGCCCCTAGCATGTCAGCAGGGCTCTGCTGGGACTACCCCAACCTCTTTGAAATAAAGTTTATCTCGCCGCTACCATGATCTGGGACTTGTCCACACGGCAGATAATTCTGGAATTTTAAGGTAAAGATTCAATGCTCACTGACCCTTATGCTGTGCACGAGAGCGTTTTTAGGTCTTTGCACACAAGTTACTAAAGTCATTTATGTCAGCTGGTTTGTGACAACCACATACAGAGCAGCTACTGCAGATCAACTGCATGCAGTAGCTTACTACTGCTCTCAGCAGCTCGGGTTTATGTGCTTGCCTATGGCCTGTGGTAATGTTCTGAAGTTCCTCTGGAAGAATGTTTGTATAAGTGAAAATACTCGTTTTATATCACTATTAAAAAAGAAAATAAATTCTGTTTTCTTCCTTAGTTTTTTCTAACATATGGTGTGGTGTTTCGTCCTTGACTTCCCATTTTGTAGCGTGAAGTTGTCAGAGCAGATGTTCTGTTCTTGCATCTGTAGTTCCCTGTCTGAATTTAGACTGTTTATTTAGTATATAGTGTATTTATCATCCATGCAACACAGAGCTGATAAGCACATCGTTTTTGCTGCCTTGTAATCATACTGCTTATCAATGTTTTTAACTGTTGCTGGTAGGAAATACAGAATGACATGTAAATGCAACTCTAATATGAATTTTTCAATTGCCTTTGCAGTACCATAACAGCTTGGGGGAAGGATCATGAAAAAGATGCTTTTGAACACATAGTAACACAGTTTTCTTCAGTGCCTGTATCTGTGGTTAGTGACAGCTACGACATTTACAATGCTTGTGAAAAAATATGGGGTGATGACCTAAGGCATATAATTGAAGCCCGAAGTCCAGAGGCACCACTTATCATTAGACCAGATTCTGGGAATCCCCTTGACACTGTTCTAAAGGTAATCCTTTCTTGAAGCCTTTTCTATACCGGATTGGGAGGGCAATTGTTTGTTTTGTAATGACTGGCTAGCAAACATATAATGCTCTAACTAATATATATGCATCATATATATTTGATGGTGGCTAATTTGGACCTATAAAAAACATAAATGTTTACTTCACCTCAATATAGATATGGAAACTCTTTTGCAATCCAGTTAGTTTCATCACTTGTATCCAAGTTCTTGCATACGGTTCTTGAAGCTTTTACAAGTTACCAGTTTTGCTGATGTAATGATGTTGTAATCCTCTGTAAAGAGCAACTTTTCGTCACTTAATAACAAACACAATTGGAAACAACTCGAGTGCTAGTAAATGCCAGGCCAATAACAATTCTTACCACTAAGTTTAGGTATCTTGGCATCCCGTGTTAATGTAATTCACTATTATGTGCTACAAATACCTGTGTAGCCCTCTTCTCTCTTATATAAGATATACATTTAAGTCAGTGGCACTGACTCCACGTTGAAAAATGCTTCTTGCCTCAGTGCTCTTTAGAAAGCATAATGATTGTTGCAGTTTCATAATAAAAGCTGTTGATACTTCTGAATTTGAGTAACTGTCAGCACTGTCCTAATAAGAAAGTAGTGGCAATGTTAGTTACATTACTCTATCAAATTAGATCTATGCAGCATAAACACTTTTCTTTTTCCTTTGGGATAAGTGGCATATCACAAATAGGAACTCTGAATGACCTTTATCAGAGCCGATAACAAAAACTCCTAGCTGAAATGTTTCATTTTAAGTATTTGTGGCTTACAAAATCACAGAAAATTGAAAGTGTTGTCCACTATCTTAAGGGAGGTCAGAAGAAGAGCAAGATCTTCAGCTGGCACATTTAATAACAAAAATTCACAGCAAGCAAAGGGAGAAGGGGGGGAAGCATAGTTCTCGGGTGCAAGTTCATAAAGACCATATTATCTATGGCTGCTTTAAGGGTTTCCACAATAGCTGGCATGCTTTTTCTTTAAGGGAGTAGATTTAGAGCATGATTATCTGGGTATATTTATGGATTTCTTTTAATTTTTTAGAAAAAGCATGGCTCAAATGTGGAAAGCCTTTCTTTATTAGAATGGCAGGATTTTATTTTCATTTTGAACTGTCTCCTTTCCCTTTTCAATAGGTCTTGGAGATCTTGGGGAAAAAGTTTCCCATTACAGAGAATTCAAAAGGCTACAAGTTGTTGCCACCGTATCTCAGAGTTATTCAAGGGGATGGTGTGGATATCAATACATTGCAAGAGGTAGGAGATCCTGTTCATGTGTCAGGGTGGCGCTGGCAAGGTTGATATTTAATCTGGACTCTGTTACAACTAGTCAGATGTTGCAGCAGAGACTGCTCAGCCCACCTCTGCCCTTCATTCCAGATGCTGGCAGTGATATCATAATGTGCAAAACAAATTCATTAAAACTCCACAGGAAATTATTAAGATGCATAAAACCCCCCTAAAAGGCATTTTCTAATCCCCCTGTTGTAACCCTTCTCTTTCCACTGTCTCTCCTTTTGTTTGCTTTCATCATGCTTGTCAAGTCTAATTGAGATCAAAATCTGGCAGTGTTTGGTAATTTCATTGATGTCTAAGGCACACTGCATGATCACTGTGCTGCAGCAATAGTAGTAATTAGCTGGTTTGGCTCATTAGTTATGTACTGTCTGAAGTCTGCTTGTCCTCTCATATTGGAGGTGTAGTTTTCAAGGAGAGTTTTTAAAACCGAGGGTAAGGAAGGCAAGTTCCTTGATTGGGCAACTAGTGGAATAAGGATTAGTTGAAAATGCAGGAAATATGTGTAACAGATTCGGCTATAGTCTGAGTCAAAAGAGCAATTTTACCAAGACATAATTTGATTATTTAGTAGATTCTGCATGCTTGAAACAAGTCATAAATTCACCACTATAGACTAGAGGTGGATACTAGGTACTTCAATGGTTATAAAGATATAGGCTACAGTAACTACAGATGACAAAGGGTATGTAAGAGGAAGAAGACTTGACTTTGTCAGGTTTGTCCTGAGTCTTTCATCTTCAGCTGTATTAGAGTTCAAAACCAGAAATAGGTTGAATAAAGTTAAGAATAATTTTACTTGAATATAGTGACACTTGTCTTGGCTTTCTAGGCTGACACATCCTTAGGTTCTTCTCAACAAAACTGACCTTTGCTGCTCCTCAAAATTAGGAGCAAGGGAGGTGTCAGTTTCAGGTTTAAGTTATTCTGAAGCTATGTGCATGTCTAACATGGGCACATAATGTGAACTTCAATGACAGAACTCAGATTTGTCACTCAGATCCCTAGAGAGCAGTTAATACTGAGATTGTAATCTGATAGACCAACTATAGTGCAGTCATGCTCTGCAGTTTTTTCCCCCCTCCAATGGCCTTTAAAGTAAATTCTACTTTATTTTTTTTCCCGTGTGACTTTTTGACTATATACAACTATGCTGATATGCTTAACAGAACACAAGCATGAGAGGTTAATAGCTGGAAAGAAAGTCTTGTCGTTGGATAGCAGAGGAAGAGACTGTTAAAGAAAACAAAACACACACAGAAGAAAAACATTTCTGCTTGTTCTGAACAACAATCTAACAGGACTGATGCCTGTGTTAGTCAAAGTATGTTATGGTTGAGATTTTCATGAGTTGTGAAGGGGCAGAAACTGGACTGTCCTTTCCTGTAAGGAACTCTGGTTGCTTTGTCTAAGTTATACTGGATAAAATTCAAGGATGTCATATAGCATCAATTCTAATTAAAATATTAAAGCAAGTATATAAAAATCTTTGCATTAGAGTAAAAAATGCTCTGATCTCCAAGTTCTAAATAGAACAGTAAAACCATTGCAGCAGCTAATGGGAGAGGATGAGAGGTAGAATGAGCAATTCTTTGTTCAGGTGCTCTGCCTGCTTACGTATTTTCCTTATGAAGCTGTAATTGATTATGAAAAGTCTTCCCATAACATGTAATAGAAGAGAGCAGAAGATCTAGTTCCCCAAGACATACAGAGCAGCCAGATTGCTGCTGCCTAGTGGCACCTTCTCATCTCTGCCTGACACTAATCTTACTGTGCCTCATGTCGGCTTTGATCGTCGAACTGCTAGTCATGAAAATAATTTAGACCACACATGTACCAGCAAACTAACTCAGTCAAAAGTGATCAGTTTTGTGCTTTAGTGAATTAAATTGTCCCCCAAAAAGAGGCGAATACTCACCGGCATTACACAGGAGAAAACAAACTGTTGTTTAGAGCTGGGAAAAATGAGATGAAAGGAAAGTGACATTTCTCATTTGACAGCAGAAAATTATGTTGGAGCAAAATGACCATGATTTTGCAACCTAATTTTAGTTTTATTTAAATATCATTAATAACGTCATCCTCCTATGTCAGCAAACCCCAGGTTTCACCGTGCTGACTTTTGGAAGATTGGATAATACCATTAAAAAAAAACCTAAAACAACAAAGAGAAACCAAAACAAAACAACCCACCAAAACCAAACCAACACTGAAGTATAAATCACTCTTTTCCAAAAGGAGTTAACATGAACAAATACAAGTGTATCACTGTGGCCATCTTTTTTTTCCCCCTCTTGTAGCCTTTGCAGGATTATCATTCCAATAACTCTACATCAGCATTTAATTCTAGGCATGATCTATTGTTACAGATCAGATGAAAGGTAATGGGTACAACAGGAAAATCTAGAATGAGCAATGACTAATAGTATCATTTAGCTATCCAAAGTAGCTGAAACAACAATATAGAAAACAACTCAGTATAAACTGGATTTTAAAATTCTTTGTTTTAATAGGGGATGCTGGTAGAACAGGTAAGGAAACTTTTTTGACTTTCTTTGCATTTTCACTTTTAAAAATCATTCCAATCTGCTAACTCCACAATATACTACACTTTCAAAGGATTTTCTTTGAACATTCAATTTCCAGATGTCTTTAAATTTTTACGAAAAATAAATCCTCTAATCTGGAGTCACAGTTGATGTATTAATCATGCTCATAATGGTCAGAGGAAGCTGGTCAAAACCTTGACACCTGCATTGTTCTCCCTGTATAGGTTTGAAAGTGTGAAACAAAAAATTCTTCTGTATTATTTTCCTTTGGGGGAGGCTTCAGTAGTTTTGGATATCCCCCTTTTCTTCTTCCCTATTACTGCTGCTGTTTGCCATCTCTCCCCATACCTAAGTAAGTAACAGTATCTGGGCCTTCGCTGTGGGTCACCGCTACAGTCAGAGCTGGCTTTCAGCTTAGTCTGGATTTCCCTTCCCCTTCCTACCAGACAAAGATCAGTCTAAGTAAGGAAGTCCTTTGAGAGAGAGTGATAAGCTAGAAGCCAGTTCTTCACCCAAGGTAAGTGAGGAGTTGTGCCTGTGGCACGAGATGAACAAACCACCTGTAAATGAGAGCAGGAACATGAGCTGAAAGGGGGTTCACGTTTCTTCTCACCCAGGCAAGTGGGTTAAGCAGCCATGGCCCAGCTATGCTGTACTTGCACTAACATCTGTTAACCTGCAGGTATCAGTGACCATGAAGGCTCAGCATCACGTGCCTTGGTGTAGGATGTTGTTTATACCAGGGAGTTGTATCTTGGAGGTGTGTTCAAGCGAGTCCAGTGTCAGACCTGGCCTTTGCAACTGCACAGTGAGACAAGCAGAACACATTGGCTTGGGCTTGGCCAGGAGTTTGCATAGCTTCAGGCTTGCTCAGGGTCTGGACAGAACCAGAGGCCAGGTGGAGTTTCCCTACATTTGCCTCTTTAAATAACAGCACAGATAAATAGAGTCCATATCCAGGCCCAGTTAATTCTCATTTCTTATGGCAGTATTAGGCATTATGCTTAAGCAGAGGGTATACAAAACACCTTTTCTTACCCTTCCTTTCTTAACTTCAGTTACATCTGAGATGCTTAAAGAAGAATTTAATTTCAATCCTTTATATTATCTGGATACTTCTTTTAACTGCTTCCAGGAGAATCTAATCACCTGAAAATAAAGATTCCTTTTGCTCTTTGGCACTGAGAGGGTATGATGTCTACTGCTAAAATCCACAATTTTGTCACATGTTTGAGAGGGCATTTTTTCTGGATAAAAAGCTTCTAAAGGGTTCTCTTGAGTGGAAGTCATGGTGGTAGAGCTTGAGATTCATTTTGCTTGATTTGCTGAGTGAGGCTGAGTAAGCTGGTACCATTGGAATGATGGAAATTTACTGATAAGAGTTCTCCTGGGGAAATCTCTGATAGAAATGCAGTGGAAGGGTGTTGCAAGCATGCCCTCTGAAGCTTGCGACTCTGCTGTCCACCTGCCCTGTTGACTGACCTCTGTCAGGCATTCAGAGTATTTGTGAAGACAGTCTGCCTGTGACTTAAGTGCATAAACAAAATACTAGTGTGCTCTTTTGTTTGCACTACCTGTTTGTCATGGTCTGAAATGGAATTGTGGCTTTCTTTTTTTTTTCCCCCCCCTCTTATGAGTCTTAGCTTTCCCTTAAAAAAACAGCTCGACATCAGTAGCTCCTGAAACAGCCCTGTTCAGTGTTACTCTCGCATTTCTTCTTGATGCAAGAGGCTAAGATTGCCCAAAATATTACCAGATTTCTCACTATGGTGTTCTTTGAAACTCTGCAGTGTTCCCCATAGATTATGTCCTTCCATTCTGCTTCTCAGCTTCCTTTTTTTCTGGATGAATGGTATTTTGCTGTCTCACCTACTCCAGTTTTCTCACATGCTTTTGTTAGTAAAATGTTAGGAGAAGAGAGTTTGGACTCCTGGGGCTATAAGCATCATTTCAGGCTGTCATAAGGGTAACAGGTCAGGGAAACAGATCTTGGCCCTTTATGAACATGACTAAGTGAGCAGGCATTACTCCAGGTTAGAGGATGTCACATTTCTCTGGATAGAATGAGGGTGGAGGGAAATGATACAGTAACTTTTACCTTGGCTGTTGCTAGCAGAGCAGTTCACATTGATCTGTACCTGCCTGAGAAGGCGGCAAAGCAAACTCTTTGAGCAGCTGTATGTATTCTCATGTTGCATCTTTGAAATTGCTAATCTTATTCTAGACAATGCGATTTTCAAGAAAATTGCTCTGTTCAAGTCATTGGCCAAGAGAGGGTAATAACTTTCTGGAGTTGAGCAGGATGACTGTATTGTTTCAGGATACAGGCTCTGCTTTGAGGTCTTCCCATAATTCTGAGAAATTGGAAGGCTCTGAAATACTCCCATGAAGTATTTTATTTTCTTTAGAGCCCTGGGCACTGTATTACTGTACCACCCTAGTTGGGGAAGTATACGTGCTGGCATGATAATTGTGTTACAGTAAAAGCTGTCCAGTTCCATGCTGGAACTGTAAATAAAAATGCAAACAGTGTGCCAAGTATTGACCAAATTATTACGTACATCTCCTGGAAACTGAATGTTAGTTGGCTTAATTGTCTGTAAAAGCATCTTGTTTAAGTAGTATTAATATTTTTATGGAAAAATAGCATGGCCTAAAAGTATGCTCCATCATAATTTTCTTTTTCTTATTAGATTGTGGAGGGAATGAAGAAGAATAAATGGAGTATTGAGAATATTGCCTTTGGATCTGGTGGAGCTTTGTTGCAGAAACTAACCAGAGACCTCTTAAACTGTTCCTTCAAATGCAGTTACGTGGTGACCAATGGCCTTGGGGTATGTCCTTGTACAGCTTCTACCACTCTGCTTTCAGTAGAGGCCTCTCCAATTGAAAACCTGTTTGACATTTCCTGTAACATTGCCACCATCTGCATTAGGTGCTACAAAGCCCTTTCCTCTTAAAAAAATCCTCTCTTCATTTTAGGTAAATGTCTTCAAAGATCCTGTTGCCGATCCCAACAAAAGATCAAAGAAAGGACGCCTATCGTTGCATAGGACGCCTGCTGGAGAGTATGTGACACTTGAGGAAGGCAAGGGAGATCTTGAAGAGTATGGGCAGGTATGAATTTTCAAAATCTATTACACTATTCTTCATGCAAAAATAGACTGAGAAAAAGCAGGTTTTAACTTAATTTCAGAATTTATTTCTGATTCATCCTTTTGTTCAGCTCCCATCTTATTACCTTGAAAATCACCTCAGTATGAAATTCAGTAACAGCAGAATGTTAGAATGACAGTAGAATGTTCAGGCTTTACTATTACAGATCTTTTTTGTTTGTCTTTGAAACATGAGAACATTACTGCTTTCCCCCAAAACTAAAGTCTCAGTGTTGCAGAACATATACCAGTATTGGTAGTTTTGTTTGGCCTGTATTACACAATTTGAATAGTGACCCTAGCTGGAGGTGGAACAGGGACAGCTGTAGCTCAAATGTGTTTCTACTTCCCCACTGAGTCTTTTTTAAATAGTTCCTTCAGGAGTTAATGCCCTGTACACAAAACAGTTCCACAATTTTCAAAGATGTAAATTTAAACCAGGAATTCGGTTTCCCTGTGAATTCTGTAAAATGGAGTGCTATTTCCGTGAAGTAAGCACAAACTTTATGCCAGTCTCAGGCTTTCAGTTTGGTATGTGTCATGTTTTCAGCATGCAACAATGAAACATTAAACTGCATGTTGAGTCTCTTACCAAGTTAAGAAGACTGAAAATAAGTTGCCAAATTGCACTTCTGCTTTTAGAAGCTGAAATTCTTCTGATATACAGAAGCTGTTTGTGTGCTACTAGGCAGAAGGATACTACTAGGCACACTGTTTTACATAACAGTAAGCATAAAACTGAGTTCTCTGAGAAATTTTGACATTAGAAAACTGAGTTATACACACTGAAGATATTCTGTAATGGACACAAAGATCTTGTATAAATTTGAAGCTTTTTTCTATGCACATATTCATGTACATATGTTAATGATGAACATTCATATATATGAATGTAGAGAGGGAAGGACCTAATGGTGAGAAATCTCTTCAACACAAACTACAAGACTGGCTCTGAAATTAGGTGATATATTGTCCCTTCATTTTTGACAGATGAAATTACTCATTAAAATTTCTTTGATCCTGGGTTATTAACAGGTGAAACTATTCATTAAAATCTTTTTGGTCCCAGGGTATTAGAGAGGGTCATTGGTGCGGCAGGGGTTCTAGGGCTCCCTGGAAGCCACAGGGAAATATACTCTTCTGTGGGCCCATTTCCCTAAAGCCACAGGTCCTTGCAGTAGGCCATCAAGTGCAGGGACTGCTCAGGGTTACTGCTGAGCTGACTTTTGTTGCCACCTGTGCTTATTGTCCTTCCAAAGTGCTGTGTGCAAGCCCTTCCTGATATGCTGTTTTACAAAATGTGTGAGCAAAGGGCACTGTGAAGAAAGATGTTTAAGTTTCTTTTTTTTTTCTAAAGGAAAAAAAATCTTTAATTAATCTCTGTAATTGAATTGTATTTGACTGGTTGAGTATCACCTTTCTTACAAACTGCTCTAGCAAGGTGTATTTAGCATGCATTTGGCTTTGGCCAGGTGTAGATACCTCACTCAAGGGACTACTCAGCACAAAGCCTCTGTCTGTGCACAGGATGACCCAAGCCCTTTCTTCTGTGTAACCTTTAGTGAAAGGTGTCAGAAGAAGCTGTAAAGATTTAGTATCTTGACAGTCTAAAGTTGCAGCCTGGTAAGGCTGGATTTTTGTGCTTGCTTGTGTAAGCCATGTTTGCCAAATCACTCTTGCTAAAACAGCGATGTTTCTTGCAGGACCTGCTTCACACAGTATTTAAGAATGGAAAAGTAACAAAGTCATATTCATTTGATGAAGTAAGACAAAATGCCAGGCTGAAGAACAGTGAATTACAGACGGCGTCTCACTAAGTTCCATTCCATGTCTGTGTATGTGTGTGTAACTAGTTCGTACTGCATAGCTGCTGGTTTATTGTACAGATTTGTGTGTTTGTGTTTTATGACATTGTAGCCAAATTATTTGTTGGTTTATGGACATACTGCCCTATCTTTTGCCAGTCTTTAGAAGATGAAATCAGGAAACGGTACTTACATTGTAAAACATATTTAATGCTAAAGTGTGCTTTTTAGGGCCCTTTGCCAGTAGTGATTCAATCTGATATCGATCTTTTCACAAATGAGACAGAGCTGAGAAACTTTTTTATATATAACAGAATATCACAAAATGGATTTACATAAAATTATCATGATTGCTTTATGTTTATATTTAACTTGTATTTTTGTACAAACAAGATTGTGTAAAATATATTTAAAGTTTCAATAATTAAGTCTTTCCAACTTTTCATGATTTTTATGAGCACAGACTTTCAAGAAAATATTTAGTGGGGGGGAATCCATTGCCTTTTGTCCATTAATCAGCAAATAAAACATGGCCTTAAAAAAGTTTGTTGTGACATTGTTCCATTCGACAACTAAATCAGGACTCGTATCTCCTTAAGATCCCATAGAGTTGCTGACCTCACCATTTCTTGTAGTTGTCTGTATTAGTAAATCTGCATTAAACAAAATTAGTGTTCTTACTAGAAGGTTTAGGGTACTACAGACCTTGCTGGCACAGTAAGGTATGTAAGTGAAATGCCAAATTTGAAAGGATTCTCTACTGCAACTTAACTTGCCAAGTCTATCCCACTTGGTATATGCACCTCAATATTTTAAGAGTAAAGTTTTTAAGAGATCTCCTCTTCCACTATAGAATATATGTGTAAAATACTGAAATATGGAAGCGGTGTATTTTAAAGTAATTACACTTCTGGGTTTATTTTTCATATATTGTAAGTGACATGAATTTAAAGCAAAATACTGGACTGGGTAGTGCACTTTTTTACTTTTTTGTATTTTTTTCATTGATTTGCCTTTTGTCAGACTGGATGTTAAATTGTAAAAATGTTTAACTATTTTTGTTAACAACTTTAATAAAACTACGCTAGCCAAACTCCTACATAAATGGCAGACCTGTTTCCCCTTCTCACCTCGTCTGTTTGACATTGAGGAGGGGCTTTTATTTTGCAGAGGGTAACTGTAAAACAATGTGTTTGAGAGATACTTTTGAACTGTCTGCACTTGATTGTATTTGCTCTCTGCATATGCTTAATATGAGTATCTGCTGGAAAATGAAACTGTTAGGATTTTATTTGAGAAGCTATGTAGTAACCTCTGAAATGTTTGATAGTACTGTAGGACGGCTCTCACTAGAAAAGTACCTCCCTTACTTAAAAACAGAAAACAACAGCAAAAGCAAACAGCTTCTATTCTGCTGGTGATCACCTATCAGCTAATTGCTTAATATACTGATTAAATTAATGCTTCTAATTAGTAAATGATGTTACTGGAAAATGTTAGAGGTCTAAAATAATAAGCCTACAAAATTTTATAAAATGTGCTTTTAAAGGAAGATTGAAAAGCCATACTTCATTGTTCTTACTCTCTCACCAAAAAGGGCCACATCAAAGCATCCATAATATTTCCAGGGTTTGTGGTTAAGACGTTTTTGCCCAGTCTCAATAGTTCTTGTTAATAAAAACCTGTTTTTCACTTGTAGTGTATGTAATTATACATTTAAGTGATGTATTGTTTCAAGAATAGTGTTTTAGTAAAACTCTAAATGCTGACCTTTCACAATGAGGAACTGCCTTCCCTTAGCTATTAATTATATTGTTTGGTTTTGGCCAGGAAAGATTTTGAATCTGGACTTAGGATCAGTAGCAGGTAAATAGTACAGAGCCTATTTCACTCCTCCACATGTGTACTAGGGAATTTTATGATGTATGGTTTAAAAAACAATAAAGTAAATGCTGCTTTCATTCTGTACCAATAAAAATTTTGATAACTATTGACTACCCATAACTGATATTTTTGTACTTGAGAACTGAGGATATACTGTGGAAGCACTGTTTTCATGTGTACCATGAAATACATTATAATTGTTCAGTATTGTCTAAAACTTCCAGCTTATTAGTTGGAAACTCAAAGCAAATTCTCTACTTGTGCATGTCACTTTAAGGAAGTTGAAATGTCACTCATTTTATTAAGTGTTAATAACTTTAAAGGGGAAAAAAAAAAGAAAAACACCTGGTGCTATTCAGACCTGAACACTTGTCTTTTTGTGTTTGGCAGTTTGGCATTCTGGGCATCAAGGAGTTGACAGAAATTACTTCAGTGCTTGAACCATACAATATCCTAATTCTTCCACATGAAAGCAAACAGCATGTTTGTTTGCTTTAAATTACTAGATTTGTAGTCATTGATATATTTTAATTATCCCCATTTCATAATATACAGTATTTGTATTTAAAAATAGGAATTGCGAATTTTGTGTTTAATACTCTGATTTGTAACCATATTTAGCATAAGAAATGGATTTTGTAAGACTATTTTTTTTCCTTCAGCTGCATGATTACAGAAAAAAAAAAGATACTTTTTTGGTACTTTGAAAGATCTGAGGGGAGAACAGAAGAGTACTTAACTGTTTGGTTTGCCAAAATCAAAACAAAGCTTAAACAGTTCTTTTCTTATAGGTTTTTACATTCCTTCTTGTTTAGTGAAGAATAAGTATTCCTCACTTAAATCCTCTGTTAAAGTAATTTTAATGTACTTGGCATCAAATACAAGTATGTAATACACATGGAAATAAAGTTTAGTTCTGGCAGTGAAAATCATAGCCATCTGTGTCTTAAAGTTCTGATGTTGGGCATCAGATGTCATTCCTGTGCTCTTTGTTGCCAAACGCAGACCAGAGCAGAGCTGTGCTGTCAGTGCAGTCCTTTAAGGAGAGCTGCTCAGCTGCCCTGCAGACAGTTTGGGTTAGACAAGTTTACAACCAGCTCTGTTCTAGAGAAGAGAAAGCAAACTGGGAACCTTTTTTTTTGGGGGGGGAGGGGAATGTATGTTTGGGTGGTTGTTGTTGTTTTCAGAGGCATTCCTGCTTTTTTTCTTTTTTCCTTTTATTTTTTTGTGTGTGAGTACATCTACGCTTCAGCATTTTGTCTGTTTGTGCTAAAAACTAAAGCACTTGAATTTGATATAAGGAATTATTGTCTATATTTGACATAATCCTTTCTCAAATAAAGATTCCTTATTTAAACTTTACCTCTAAAGCCACTAGAATGCTTGTTTAAATCCAAAATAACCATCAGTGTTGCAGCCTTCAGTTCACTTCAGTACTGTGGAAAATGATGTCTGCTCTTTAGCAGAGAGAATCTTTAGGCCAGGATTTTTGTAACTAGAAGTTGTTACACTTTAACTCCTGCATGACTTTAAGTTGCAGCAGGTGCCTGACGAGCAGGAATGTGTCAGTGAGGGTGGGTAAGGCACCTCCTGTCATGGTGTTGTCATTTCTTGCTGGTCCCTTCAGCTCTTGCTGTACTGTAGAAATGGCTCTTGTAGCCCACAATAATGCTTGAGTTTAAAGCTTCTGTTACATGATCTACAGAGAGCACGCACAGCCCAAGTGCCAGGCAGGCTCCTCCGCTTCCTTTCCATGCTGTTAAAACCCACCAGCTACAACACTCCAGATCTTCTCACTCAGATCAGCCTTTGTGCAGCTTAAGTCACTCACCAGCCGTGGGTGTGCGGTGGTGGCTCCCAGGTCGTCTGCAGGAAATCAGCAGGGAAATTCCAGGCCTTGGTCTGTGCAGAAGGCAAGGGACTCACAGGAAGAGCCCTATTTGTGTCCTCCAATTCTACTGTAACAATTAAAATCATAACTGTGTTGAGCTGCTTGAGGCAGGGACTGTGAGGTCGCTCTTGGACAATGGTAATTGCATCTGCCTGGAAATGTTTCAGTTTCTTTGTCTCTGAGACCCCCATCAAGACCCTTTAGGTGCACTTCTCCATCAAATTTGTGAACATCTGAGTGAGAGGTCATCCTCTTAAACCTGATGGATAGGAGCCTTATGTGGAGAACTGCATGCCTTCTAAATAACCAGATGATCAGAAATAAAAATGAGATTAAAGATGCTTTATAAAGTCATGCTTACTAAAACCACAGTTGCTAACCATGGATGTTATGTTCTTTGGGGGGTTTTTCCTGTTTTACTAGCAGCACAGCTGACCTTGTTAATGATTTTAAAACACCCTTCACAGAAAGATGTTTGGTTTTAATTAATCATAAAGGATGAAAAGCACTTTGCAATAGAGTGGTTCCAAACATATTTTACTGTGGCACCATATTTTCTTGAAAGGTACTCGGATGTCTGGTGTTATACAATCCAGAGCAATTGAGAAGATATGGGAGTGAAGTCAGCAGGATTATTCTCAAGTAACATATTTTGTTCCATATAATTTCCTTACTAATCTTTGCATGAGTACTCCTAACTGCTTTTTGAACAGAATTTCTAGAATTTTCAAGTTACGGTGAGGTTTCCTGGCATCAGAATGACAGTCGTCTCTCCTGTTTCTGGCTGGAGCAGAGGTCTTTTAAGGACAGATAGGGAGCAGTCACCATCATGCCTCTGGCAAGGTTTTTATTTCCCTCTTATACAACTCTTTTCAGTTCAAGGGCAAGTTTATTGTTTGTTTACCATTGAGCAAAAAATAATTAGTAAATTTGGGTTGTGTAACTCCTTTTTTTCCCCAGCAGTTTAGTTGATATAGAAATCAATCCAAGATATTTCACAGAATCACTAGATAAATTTACATATATATACTCTAACTTTTAATATATGAATTTATACTTATGTTTCATTGATCACTTGTGAGATCTGAGGTTCTGACTCTTGGTAGTTGATCCAACACTCATGTCAAGTAACCATACTGCAAATAGCCAGGTAATTATAAATTGTTGGAAAAGGCTTCAGAATCTTCATATATTTACAGTACTTAAGAAATTCAAGTGGGTAGATAAAGGATGGAAGGTTCTGAGGGTTGGACATTTATAATTCTTTGTCATTAATTTTGATTATTAATGTTGCTATTGAAAGCTTCCACTCAGCTCTTCTATGCAAAAGGAGATGAGGAAACTTGTTCTATAATGTCTGAGTAATCATATCCCCAAAATATTAATGAAAGTATTACATGTGTCAAATCAACGGCATGGACTCTGAACTTTATCTCTTGTAAAGGGAAGAACTTCAACCTCAAACTTGATTCTCTTTCCTCCAAACAGGAGAAGAAATAAGCTGTTTTCTGCAGAGCCTATGAGAGGTGCTTTCCTCAGCTTTCTGGTAAAGAACAAGGCTGGTGTGCTCTTCCCTTTCATGGAAGTTTCCCCTATTCCAAAAGATGCCATCCTATTTTAAGCATAAGGAATTGCAGCTCATTGTTGGATGTGTAAGAAGGATGACATACCCCAGCAATTTAAGAGGATAATCTCTGGGTGAAATGGCTTTGGGTAGAGATATGTCTCTAAGTCACAGAAAGGTCATAGCATGACAACTAATCTCCCTCTGGTGAGGGTGCCTTCCTGCCATTTCTGTCTCAGCTGAGCAGGTTGAAGTCTATCCTGAAGTCTAATCTGCTGTGAAAACATTGAGTCTGTTCAACCAAAACAAAGTGTTGCCAGGCCCCTGTGATTACAAAGCAGTGGTCTGTTAATGTGCTCCAGTCTAACATGAATCCATTTTTCAAGGCTTGTAGCTACTTGTTAACCAAATGCCAGTGACAAACTTCATTAAAGCTCCAGTTCTTCCCCCACACTGTGGGTTTTGCAGCCTCACCTCCAGCACTGCTGATTGAAGACCATTATTTGTTTTTATTGCTACTGTAAATCTCCAGAAGATAAAAAGAAATATTTCACCTCTGTACAAGGTTTTGCAAGGTTTTACACCTTCAGACAAGCAAATAACCTCATGCCTTAAAATCGGGGAAAAGTGACCCTTGGCTACCTTCTGCGTCCAAGTTGTGACCATAAAAATGTTAATAGACATGTGAGAATCTGGCAAAAATAAGGATTTGTTCTCTTGAAAACTGGTTTCAATGTAAAAGTCCTATACTGAAACTTACACTTAGAAACTTTATAGTCGTTAGTGAAGCACTGCTGAACACTCAAGCGCTTTAGCTTGGTTTCTGCAGGTGCTTCTTAACAGTCCAGTCTCACCCATGTTCCACGTGGGTTACCCACAGGTAATCCCATTAGACAGGGGCTGCACTGGCACACAGAGTAGCAAGATAAAGTTCTTGAGTTCATGGAGACCACAGTCCTGGGTCTTGTATCTGCTAGAAAATCCAACACTATGTGAAATAGCCTGTCCCACTGCCATCCTAAACACCAAAGCTGGGTTTTCTGAGCCTAATTCAGTTCCAGCTCTGCTTATAGCTGTGCAGACTATTCCCATGGCTGTTTTGTTGAAGAGAGCACACATGGTTAATCCCTGGTGTGTCTTTCACTGCCCATAGTGGATTAGGTAAGACCTGGGAAAAGTTTCAGTAGTTTCTTCCCTGTTACAACAGAGTTCTGCCCAAAGGCATTTTGAGACAAGAACCCATATGGTTATTGAATATGTGGTGTGCTGTAAACCAGCATGAGAGGAGGGAGTGACTTAGGGAGTTGTGGTATGATTGTAAGTAATAATTCCTTCCCAAGTCAATTGATTAGACACAAGTGCTGTCACTGGGATGGTTGTTATCACAGCAAAGACAAGGCTATCGAGCTGCATGTCAGCCAAGGCCTCTGGTTCTTTTCCAAATGACTTTCTCTATCCACTACTCTCTTAAAACACATGGAATTTGGGAAGTGCCACTACCATCAATCACCGATGTGTAATTTTCCTATACAGGGCAGAGCTCTCTGTTACGCTCTCTGTTCTTGCCTGACATTTAAATTGACAGGGTTTGGTTTTGTTTTGTTTTAGTGCTACTGTGCTTTGTACTGACATTTTTATGAAGCTATTTTTTATAACACCAGTATTTTCTATATAAGAGGTAGTAGATTAATCATTACATCACTTTATGTGAGGTTACGATTATTTTCTCCTGTGAACATCGATTTATGCCAAATTTAATCTCCTATTTTAATTTGCATTCACAGTGTTTCATAAAGTCCTTTTGCAATTGTTCACAATCAGCTCCCACCTTTATTACCCTGCTTAACTCAGCACCTCTAGCAAGCAGTCACCTACTCATCCATCCTTCTCTACACTGTTTAACATGTTGAGCAGCAGGAGCTCCAGCACAGATCACCAAGGGGAGTTTCACTCTCTGAGCAAGCTGAGTAATTTCCTACTATCTTCTTTGATCAATGTTGTGTACATGTAAGGACCTTTCCTCATGTCTCAAAACTTTTTAACTTCCTTAAAAACTTTATTATAAATCTTGTTGAATGCCTTTTTGAAATTAAAGTAGGTTATATCCACACACCTGTTGACTCTTCCAAAGGACTTCAAAGAAAGTAACTTTCTTTTGCATTTATCAATCAGAATCTCCCTCAGGAGCTTAAATTCATTCTTTCTACTGTAATTTCTCCCTCGGTCTTACTGTGCCTTTGTCCACAAGATCAAGAGTCTTTTAAAAATTTGGAAAATCCAACTCCAGATATCTCAGGGAACTTCTGAAGCAGATTCTTGTTCTCATGCTGTTTTGTCCTTTTGCAGTACAGTGCTCGATGGTGAATGGTACAAGGTTCTGCAATGGAGTACCTTGGGATAAGAAAAGCAGTGAGCCCTTGGTACAAATCTGTTCTTCAGGTTTGAATTAAAGAGGGACAATTACCAAGGGATAGACCAACCTATGGGAGGCTTGTCCCCTGGTGATGCCTCTCAGGGCCTTGCATGAACAGGAAAGCTGGACACAATACAAGGGACAGCCCCACCAAGCACTGGGGACTAGAGGCAAAGATAACCTAGTTTGCACAGTGCTCAACCTTGCACCCCAAAAAAATTCTATTCTGTGAGGGACTCTGGATTAAACCAGACTCCAGAATACTTTTGAGTGAAGAGTCATTTGTTTTAAAACCACAGGGAAGGATCTGTGGACATGTCTTTTGTCCCAAAAAGATAAATGTATAAACCTGGTCACCTCTGTACTTGAAACAAGGGTGTATTGAACCCAGTAGTTCCAATATAGGTGCCTCTGTCATGTTTGTTGAGCATCAAGTGAGCACTGGCAGTTGATATTTTACGTATACTGATTGTAGAGGGATCACATGCATATATGTACATATGTACAGTTTATACACACAAAGATGTAAATCTATCTATATATGAACAGACAGATGTGTATAGATGTGTGTATATTCTAACTATAGAAGGAAATATCCATAAATACTAAGGACATTCTATTAGTAATTGTTCATGGGCTATGATCTTTCATAAACTCTGTGTACATGGATCCTTGCTTGCTCTTTTTCTTCCTGATAACTTCATTTTATGCATAAAAGGGTTGTGTAAGCAGCCTTTTCAGCCACTACCTGACTGGCAGCTTATGCTGAAATGATCATCTATGATTACTCCTAAATCTGCCTCTGAATTGCTGCTTGCCGAGACACTGCATGTCTGTCTCTGGTGTTGTGTAAGTTACTTTTTAGCTACCTGCCAGTGGATGTCATGGGACTGGGATCAGGCAAGTCAGGTTTGCATAACAATAACCTGTCTTTGTCCCTCTTTATTACCCCTCAACTGACATGTCTCCCACTGACTTTATCAACAAAAGGTTTATGTCATTGTCTAGGTCACCAATGAACAAGCAAATTGTGGCAAAAATCCCAGTCTTGTGTCATCACTGCTAAATGTGGTCTTGCTCATTGGTGACTTGCAATGATCAATATTTTGAGATCAGTGGAAGAACCCCTTTTTAATCCACATAGTTAGTTATCTGGTATTTATATATTGAGTTTTTAAAGCCAAATGCAGTGTTGTACTAATGCCTTGGAGGAATTAACATTGCATTATGATAGTTTTCTTTATTCAACAGGCATGGTAAAATAAAATAACTAAAGAGAAAACACTAGCCCAATTTCATTCCCTGCTTACTACCAGCTAGCAAAGTGCTCTGAACTGAAATGTTGAGGACAATCTCCTTTTTCCACTTGGGATCTCCTTCTCCCTTTAGCTTTGAGCAGGACCAGCTGCTGGCCAAATCTTAGTTTCTACTGCAATACCTAATGATGAAAAATAATGTCTTTAGGTAAAGAATATGTGAGGAATACTTGGCTGGAGAAAACATAGCCCCAGAGGAGAAGTGAGATCTGTGCAATAGCTAGGTAAAGTCACAAGAGAAGCAGGGACCATCACCCTGGGAACAGTCCAGACCTGGCAGGTCACCCATCCCGGACACTGAACTGCTCCAGCCAGGACAAACCATGGTGGCTCAAAAAACCTCCCTGGGAGAGGAGCCTGTGCATGTTTAGAGCAGCCCAAATGCAAATGTGTGCTGTACTTTGGGATTACCAATAGTGTATCAGAGTAATGCACCATAATCCTCCTCCCAGGGCCTGCCCTGGTTGCCTCACTGGCTCCTCCAGCCATGCTTACTTGCTTGGAGACAGGAGAGTTAATTTTCTGCAGGAGCACTCAGACACCCACTGCAGCCGCCATGAGCAGTGCCCTGGGGCCTAAGAGATCCCCATGGGGTAAGAGGGAGCTCTGCCTGGGGTGGTGCCCACCCAAGCAGGACAGGCAAAAAGCAAAGTTGTACAGATCAAAGGGGTCTTCAGGAAACCAGCAGCACTGCATCCCTTTGTCTGCATCTAAGGAAAGCCAGAGGGATGAACACTGCTTTGTGTATCCTGTTAAGCTTTACTGTTAAGCTTTCACTGGTGACCTATCAGCTTCTAAAATCTTGGCTACAACTTACTGAAATACACTTTGCCTTTACTACCACACCTGTCCAAGTGGAGATGGGAGGAAGGAAATGAACTGAAGCTGGCTGAGCACATTATGAGCACACTGCTCCCCTGGAGATGCCAAGCTGCAGTCAGCAAGTCTTCTCCATCATCAGCTGCTGCCCAGATGCTGCTCTCAGGAGGGGCCTCTCTGTCCCTGCAGCCCAGCAGCCCCTGGGGTGATTCCGCTGACAGATCAGGTAAGTCCAAAAGGTTGGTTCAGTCTCCAAAAGGACAGGGTACCCCTGGGGTGATGGGCAGGCGTGACAGAGCCTGTGGCCCATTGGAGATGCTCTGTACTTCTGCCTCACTCATTGGCACTTCTTTCTGGATAAGATCCTCTCCAGTGGGCTCAGTGTCTGCTTGGTGCTGGCCAGAAATGGGCAGCAGCAACAGAAGAAAGGAAAGATAATTTCAAAAGTGGAAGAATCCAGGATTCCCTGATGTCTTTCTCTGCTGGGTGAATAACACACCACACAGCCACAGTGTTTGTAAGTAGACTCTCCTCTGTATTTTTAGCAAGTGATCTATGAGAACATTTTGCTATTTTCAGTTGTTTGTGACTTGGGACTTTTCTGCTGGGAACACGGTGAGTGGGAAGGAGCGCATACCCTCAGCTTCCAGTGAGGGGCTGAGCAGACCCTGTGTACCCAGTAAATGATACTCATTTTCTGAGCAGCTTACCTCCCTGGAGCATCATCAGTTCAGGGCATCTGCAGCAGTTTGAGAAATGCCCTCTAGTGTTCTTCCAAGATGCAGGAGAATAAGCACATACACAGGAAAAGTCCAGTCTTCAGTGAATTGACCAATAGCTTCCAAAAGCAGTCTGTCTGTTGGCCTGGATGGCATCTCACATGTCCCATTCCCAAGCAAAGAGCATCCTGCTTAAAGGAGGAAATACAATTTCTGCACGTGCCTTTTTGTGCCTCGGTGGATTGAGTGCAAGGGATCTCGCAGTACATTTCTGTATCCTGCCTGTCCTGCACCATTCCCAGTGTTCCCACAGCACTGGCTACAAACACCTACATCTGGCAGCTGGGCACCATTAGCAGGCCAGGCCTTCCACAGGGGCAGCTTGATCATCTCCTCTCTCCTGCCCCTCTCCTGCCTGCCCTGTGGCATTGCAGCATGCCTTTACAGCATCTCTTATCTCAAAGCACAGGGATCCTGAGTGCTGCTGTTAATTCATGGAATAAGGATGCAGTAATTAATTGACTGAGACATAAGCCACAGATTTAACTGTACGTCAAGCCTGCAGGATTCCCTCAACGCTGCCCACACTGTGCTAAAACTGTGGATTCCTGCATCGATGCCAGAATTTTAACATGTATTAAACAGAGACAGCCTCTTGCCACCAGGGCAAGGCTTAGAAGAGGCGATTTACTGGGGCTGCCTGTACATGGCACAGCCCTGGCAGCACAGGGGTTGGAATGCAGGGCTGCCGGCCACAGCTTCATGCCCTCTTGCCTGGCACCTGAGACACAGCCTCAGCCCCTTGCTCCACCTTACAAATTTGTTTCACATTGTTGATGTGATTTCTTGATAGGAGCATCCTCCTGGCATCCCACCAGGCTGGCTTCTCCATTACCTCCCTTTTCTCCCTCATTGGCAAGATATGGACATGCACCAGTCTCTCATGGGATAATCTCCCACTGCAACAGGCCTTATAGAAAGGAGCTTATTCTCCTTCCCAACAAACCTGCACCACATGAGCCACCCTGCACCAGTCCCTGCAGCAATGACCACCTGGGTGCCAGCAGCACCATCATCCCCTCTGCTCAGTGTCCCACTCGCCAGGCCACTGCCTCACAGCAGAACATCGGGACTTGGCTCACACCCCGTCCTGATGACCTTCAAGACCTTGGCAAGAGCAGCAGAGTTTTCAGCCAGGATGAAATTCTGGCTCTGGAAATCCGAGGGTAAACCTGGGTCCAGAAAAGTTCAATTTCTTTTGAGCAGACCTCCAAGCTCAGGGTAAATTTCCATGAGAGCTTCGGCAGGGCTTCCATGAGTGAGGTCTGAACAGCAACCCAAAAACCCCACATGGAGCCACAGCCCACTGGAACTTTTTACAAGCAGCCTGAGGGCCACCTCTGGCTTCTCTGAGCCAGTGAGAAATGACTGTCTCAGCCTTGGGAGTTTGGTGTTTCTGCAGCTTCAGGTATACCAGCTCAGCCACAGATATTTTAAGTTACTTTATTACATTTTCTATTGTGCTCATAGAAGTACAAAATGGCATTTTTAGTCCCAAAAGGACACTGTTTATCTCTTTTTATTTCCTTTTGGGTTAGAAGAGGAGAGTGAAAGAAAATATGAACTTGCTTTCTCCAAAAAAACAAACTGACCTTTGAGTGTTATAAAAGCCTTTATACAACAATTTGGGCTAAGAGAACTAGATTTTCTTCCATGAAACATGTTTTTCCTTAAAAAATGCCAGTTTGCTAAAACCAGAACAGTTTGCAGAGTTTGCTAAAACCAGAACAGTTTGCAGAAAGGCTTCTTTTAGGTGAATCTGCCCATTTGATAGCTACTAATAAATTTTTGAACTGTTGCAATACTGAATTTGTCAGCACAACTCTTTAAATATGAAGTTAATCTACAGTTGGAATTTAAAAAATTAGAATTAAAAAGTAGAAAAAATAAATAAAATTTAAATATAAATGAAGTACTTTTGCATTATTTAAACTCAAAATGTTTAAACTGACCTAATCCAAAACACATTGTGATCATCAGTTCACAACAGCTTCGAAATCTGCTTTTCTGGGGAGCAGAAAGTTCACTCTCCCTCAGGTAAAGCTGCTCTGGAAAGCTTCAGGCAAGTGAAGACTTAGTTGTGGGTTGAAGTTTCATGCCTGTGCTGTAAAGAAAACTCGGGAACCTCAGGTAATGGCATCACTGCCCCTTTTGATGGGTTTATTTTCAGCTTTCAGAGCAGCACATGTCCAAAGCAACATTTCTGACTCTCTCCCTCATCACCAAAGTGCAAAACATCTGATGAAAAGAAAAAAAAACATTAAGCTAATGTTTAACATTGGTCTGGCCAACTAACGCTAATACTAACTAATGTTAAAAGGCTTATTGCTATTTTGGTGCTTTACCCCCCACAAAAAAAAGGAAGTACTCTAGGCTGGAACTACTGTGAGGCATATTTAGAGTGAGATAAATGTCTAAGAAATACACATATTATTGTCCAGGATACATACTGGGAATAACTGGTAGGCATCAAAAACCAAAGGAAATAATTAAATGTGGGAGTGTGAAATGTTTTTTCCATTTTGGTGGTTTTGGGAAATTTTTTTTTTGTCCGGCTTCTGCACCAGAGAAAGTACAAAAACCCAATTACATTCATTCTAATTTTGGAATAAAGAGGGGTTTTAAGTTCAAAATAAAAATGGGAGAATTTATCCTGCAATAATACTCTCCAGAGCCTGCACTGGCAAGATACCACTGCACTTCCTGTCTGCATGAAGTGATGCTGATCCTGGCCTTTAGCCCCATGACACACCGGAGTCACCAAACCGTGGTTCATTACAGATATCTTTTATTGTGGCTTCGGGCCAAAAAGGCAACAATAATACTTAAATTTGCACAGCACATTCTTAATCCCCTGGGGTTTAACCAAGCAGGTTGTGTGCAGCTCTGCCATTCCCATTCAACTTCCAAAGTACCAAATCCATGTGCTGGTTTGTGGTTGTTACAGAAGGCACCAAGTGGCCTGGCTTTCCTCCTCTTTTTCTTTTTTTTTTTTGATACTGCATCCTTCTGCAAGACATCTTGAGACCCACTGCTGTTGAGTTTTATCCTCCCAGGCATGAAACAACATTTTAATACCAGGCAGTGTATAATCAGTGCATATCTGCCCTTGCTCAGGTCCTCAGCTAGACCAAGAGATGCATTATTTGAAACACAGTAGACAAAATCATTCCTTCTCTTGGCTAATCATCTCCAAACTGCTCTTTCCAGCAGCTTGGCATGAGGCCCCTCCATCTGGAATTAATGTCTGCTCTTCAAAAAAATCACCCATTGCTTAATATTTTTCCTCCTCACTGCTTAGCCTAACGTTTTCCTGAATAGTCAGGAATTAAGTGACATTGGGGGTTTTTCAAGTTCACAGAGCTATGTGAGATTAACAACAGTCAATAAAAAAAAGCATTCAGACTAAATATTTCTAATAAATATAATAGAGAGAAAGAACTCTGAAGGAATTTCTATATCTGAAACAGGTGATTCAAGGGTCATAAAACATTCATTGCCATAAAAATATAAATGCCTGGAGCTTTTGGAGTAAATCCAGTACAAGCTCAAAGATCATCAGTCAGGGATGCCTTTAATAAATATTTAATTAATCAATCATTGGATCATGCAATTCCTAGCTCTCTTCTAGTAGATATTTTACCTGTTAATTTGTTTATTTGTGTACTGGGCTCAGCCCACAGCCCAGTGTCCTCCTCCTATTCCTGTCCATCTTTCTGAACTCTTCTGTTGTTTTATGGAACTGGTTTCTTTTGAGGACCATTTTTATTTTAAAAATATATTTAGTATATTTATTTTGACAATCAAACTAGGATAAAAAAATGCTGGTTTTAAGCCAGCTCCAGGGTAGCAACTTTGGGCAGAGATGCTTTAGATTTGATACAAGAAACCAGTACTGGGCTTGCTGAAGGCGCTCAACATGATGTACCACACCCAGCTTTGCCCCCTGATCATAATGCTGATTGCTTTCTTTGGCATTTTCCCTCAACAGGCCGACAAGGTCTTATACAGAGAAATGATTTGCGACTTTTACTAATCACGAAATAGATTAGGTGGAAACCCACATAGGAACACTGTAGTTAGGATCTAGAACTGCATCTTGCCAGAAGAGAGAGCTAACGTCTCTTGAAGTGGAAGACTCCTCAAAGGACAACAAAATATGAGGATGCCCCCATCACTGTGGACAGATGGACACATATATCTGTCCTGTACCTCTTCAAAGGTGCAAAGCCTTCACATTCACTGGTGGGTTTGCTCTCAGGTGCTACTTCCTGGAGACTGGGATCTGCGAGAGTAATCCCATGGACATAAGAGCACATTTATGTGTTTTTACGTAAGGATGACAACAGAATGCCTTCAGGGTTGGGTTCAGCAGTGTATTGGAGCAAGGTTTCTGGTCAAACTTGGCACTACCTGATGGGATTGTGGGCTTTGGGAAAAGCCGGTATCAATCAATCTCAGCATTTTCAGCACCAGTCTCAGTTACAAGAAGAGCCATCTCATTCTGTGAACACTTTCCCCACATCCCATTATGGTCCAAGAAATTTTCTTAGCTTGCTTCCTCTCTCCTGCTCTGGGGCACTTCTTGGTGGGAGGGTAGGGGAGAGTGCCTCCCTCCCTCCCTCTGTGTTCCCAGGCTGAGTAGCTGCTCCCCAGCTGGCAGCCAGCTGGCAGGGACACTGCCACCCCCATCCTCACCATGGGCTTCCCTGTAGAGCATGTGGTACTACAAATGACTGCACAGCGAGTGCTCAGGACAGTCCTTGCGTCACACATGTCACTATGTCATTTGTCACCACTGCTGCAGTGTGAGTGCTATCTCTCACCGATTGTAATTCTTTTTAACGAGAGTAGATAGACTTTAAAGGCCCAGAGGAGTGATTTCAGGCAGAGGAGGGTCACTGTGTGGCTCAGTCTTGCTGAACAACTTCATATGCTAAGGCTAAGCTGAATTTGCTGGTGGTTAGTGAGAAATGTGTGGATGTGCCTCTGCTCCAGCAGACATTCTCCAACCCAGGTAGCCCCTGGCTGCTATGACTTACCCTGGCTTTGGGGATACAAACAAATTTTCCATGACCTGCCTGAGTGGCAGGATGCATGCTTGTGGTGGGCACAGTCACAGGGAGGGATTTCATGAGGCTTCCAGTGCTGGCAGGGAACTACCAGGAAAAGTACTGCTGGAAAACAAGCCAGCACAGCTTGGACACTGACCATCAATCTGGTGAGGCCACTGTGGCACGTATGGCCTTAATGTGTGGGTGCAGGTATGGCTGGGAGCAGTTCAAGAAAAGGAGTAGATATCATGTAGACAAATAGGAACAAATATGATGTTTTTTCAAGGAAAAAACTACTTTTTAAATAAAAATAAGAAGCCCTAGAGGATTTGGGGTGCTGCTGCTCCCTCATCATTTCCTTCTGTGAACAAGGCAGGGACCTGCAAAGCATCTGCCAAACAAACCTGGGGAGTGTGAGTCCGAGGCACGTGGCAACTACAGTTGGCACCATCTCAGCCCCAAAGCATTGTTCTGGGACTGAAAACCCTTAGGGTGGCTGTCTCTGATTCTGGTCTCATATAAATCACTATAAATCAGACACAGATCAGACACAGTCACATTAGTGCCATCTGTACCTCATTGCTCAGTCTCTCTTATGCCATTTCACAAGGATTCTTTAACTATTTGGTGTAGGTCTCCTTTTCCACACATTTTAAAGGAAGTGTATTAACCTGAGCCTGTTAATGTGTAAACCAAGTTGAAATATTTGCGGGTAAAAACACAGAGCACAGGTTGGTAATGACAACTGGAAATGTTGCCAGAGTAAAATGTAGCATCTGGAAACAGAACAGCTGAGTATGCACACGAGGCTGAGTTGGTTTGATGAGGAGCATTGATTTTCCCCTACAGTCAATTGCTGCCACACAACTTCTCAAATACTCTCTGCTCCCAGTTTTTTCCCAAGCTAAAAACCACCTTCAGTGCCAGGGGAAGGATAGATGAAACAATAGTTCTTTTTGTCTTTTCTGTTCTTGGCAACACAGGAAGAGCAAATTGTGAGGGGAAAATGAAGAAACAAACAAATACATATCTGCCAAGATGAGGTTTGTCCTTGTCAGTGGGCTGAGCAGAGCTCGTAGCATCTTTTTCAGATAAACCATGGCTGCAGTGAAAATTACAACTCTGTGTCAGGAAATCCAAAATTTTCCCACATGAAATGACCAGAGGAGACTTTTTGGTCACTGAAGACTATTAGGCTCTTCCCCAAAGGCAACACAGGAGTTAAAAGTGCAAGTAGATTTCCTCAAGTGACAGGACTAAATAAATCTCTGTCTCAAGGGCAATAGAAATGAAAGTACTTCAAGTGCAATTGGAAAATCCTTCATTGTTTCTTACTGGGTACAACCAAATAGGATTAAATCCCTATTTTTCCCTTACTCGGGGCTGTTCATCTTGTAGATAAAGGAAGACAAATGTACAAACATCCACCTCTGGCAGCTTGTGTGGTTGATACTCTGTGCACAGGGACTGTAGAAAACCAACTTGCAGAGTGAGGCAGCGATTCACCTGTACTGAAATCAGGCCCTATTTTTTCTTTCAGCTAGGGAAGATCCAACATCAACATTGCTGTCATAGCAGCTGCACAGGGAAAAAAGTGATTTCCTGTCTGAGCATGTTCCATCACTCAGCATTTTATTTTTGTACAAAACCAAAGCCAGGCATGTCACCCCACCCTGTGCTGGGGCACTCTTCCCAAACCAGTGCCACTGGAAACTCACTGGAAAAACATCACGGGGACAAAACTTGCCACTAAATGCCCACTCAGTACTTGTGCCAAACGCCTTCTCCAGAAGTGTGCTGCCAAGACAGTTTTTTTGACTTTTGGAGAAGCCGAAGACTATTCTTTCAGCATATGCCACTTTCTCTCAGAGCTGTCAGCCTGGTCCTGGTTTTGGCTGGGATAACTTCTTTTCTTAGTAGCTGGTACAGTGCTGTGTTTGGGATTTACTATGAGACTGATATTGATAACACACTGTTTTAGTTGTTGCTCAGTAGAGCTGACCCCTAAGTGGAGGACTTTTCAGTGTCTCATGCTCTGCCAGGGAGCAGGTGCACAAGAAACCAGGAGGGAGCATGGCCAGGACAGCTGACCCAAACTGGACAAAGGGATATTCCATACCAGAGAATGCTGTGCTCAGTCTATAAACTGGGGCTAGTTGGCCAGGAGGGGCCAGTCACTGTTCAGGGGCTGGCTGGACATCGGTCACCAGGTGGTGAGAATTGTATTGGCCATCACATGGTTTTTCCCTCTGATTTTATTCCTTTCACTTTACCTCTCTTTTCCATTACCATGCTGCTGCTAATACTATTATTATATTTTACTTTATTTCAATTATTAAACTGTTCTTAACTCACAGGTTTTACCTTTTCAAGATTTTCTTCTTCATCCTAATGGAAGCACAGAGTGGGAGGTGAGCAAGCGACTCTGTGGGGCTTAATTGCTTCCTGAGGTTAAACCATGACACCTTGGCGCAACTTTCAGTCGAACGAACTGAACTCAGAACTCAGAGATAATGCCCCAGAACTCAGGAGATAATGAAACCTTCTGTGGGGCTGTGTGAATGATGGAGACAAAACCCCCCAGATATTGTCAGCTCTTTTTTTTTTTTTTTATTATTCCTTTCAGTAGTAATATTTGTTACAATAAGCCGAAGGAGTTAACCAGCGTCCTAAAAGCATCCTGCTTGAGTGTAGTGCCCCTGATGCCCGTGAGAGGGCTATGGGCAAGAGCATTTGGGTGCCTCACACTCACAGAGACACAGAGACCGCGCTGCCGGCGGGTTACAAAATCCATGGGCAGTCCCTGCTCCCCCACAAGCTCTTGCACAACCTCTGGCTCACCCCGGAGTGCCCTCGCACGCCCTGCAGCGGAGGCAGCAGCTGGGCGCAGTGTGACCTCTGCCCAAAGCAACTCTCGCAGTGACAAATTCGTTTCATGACTTCACGTGTGGAGAGGTTCTGCTCCTACCCTGGCTCCCCACAGGCTTCCTGGCAATCATTTGCATTGTCAGAGTGTTTGGGACACGTTCCAAGGACTGATTTTCTTAATATGACAATTGAAATAAACCTCATTTTTATCACACGTGGCTGAAAATCCAAAATTATGTGTTTTGAGTCTGATCAGGTTTGAATTCATTTTTATGATTAAATAAGGCAAATTTCAGAATAAAACATACTTCCACGGTGGAAAAATTATAGCATTTGAACTGAAAACATGTAAAAGTGGAATCTTGTCTCTAAGTAAAAATATTTCATATCTTTTTCTTCTCTGTATATATCATACCATTACCTTAATCCGAAAGATGCTTTCTGAATTAGACATAGTTTTTGGTCAACATCAGAGAGGTTTTGGGAGAGTAAGTGACCTATCAAAAGGAAAAAAAAGAAAAAAAAAGAAAAGATAATAAAACAAGAAAGCCCAACCCCAAAGACCTTTTATAGGTCTGAGATTTTGTTTCCATTCACTTTTGCAGTCACCAAGAGAGCTCTTGGCTCTTCTGAGTGCACCTCGAAGGAAATTCAATCCAGTCCTGAGGTCAACATGAATGTCAGTATTACTTAGATGGACAGGTCCTGCTTGAGAGGTGCGTGATCTGTGACTAACTGTGCCCTTTAGATTGCTCCTCCAGCTTATCTGAGACTTTGTGCTTTATCTTTGGGACATTAAGCACAGCAGGATGAGTTCTCCAGGGAAATTTTGCGATGTTGCCAGCATTCATATGGCTGGTCCCTTGGAACGCAGTGTACTTCTATCTCCAGCTTCTGGAGTCATATGATTATGTGGGGATCTCAGCTTTCACGACAATGAAAAGTAGGTTTTTAGACATTGAGACTGTGGAGAAAAGCTGGCAAATGTGACCTCCAAAAGGTTATGGATCAAAAAACAAATAAAAGGAATCTCAGCTATATCAAGAGTCTGAATTTTAACTGCATGGCTTAAAAACAGCATCATTTTCAGGACGAACTGCTAAATTTTGAATACTAGGAATTTTTTTGAAGAGAGAAAAAATTGCTCCTTTCTTTTTTCTTCTTCTCTGCTTGAACTTCTTCCTTCCTTTCTAAGGCTCCAGCCTGCTACTTACACTCCTTGATTGTTCTCAGTCCGGAGCTGCCACTGGACACCAGTCAGACAGAGTGTGAGTACTGGGAATTTTCCAGGTTTACAAAATGTTTTCCTTGCATCTGCCAAAGCCAACGGCAGCCGCCGCTGAACGCGTGCCACTGGAAAATCACAAGCAGGCTGGCTGCCAAGGATGCAGAGCTCTTTGGACCGAGGCACGTCAGGGTGCTGGAAGTGTGAGAGGACACGGAGCCGTGTCTGACCCTCCAGGGCAGCGCTGCCTTCCCGGGGCCGGGCCAGGCACTGCCTTCCCGACACAGCCAGCCTTGAGCGGGGACCGTCCGCCCGCCTTCGGAAGTGTGCACTGACTTATAACGGAGCGGTTTAAGTGGATGTGTTCCGCATGGAATGCACAATCTCAGCAAATGGTTCTCTGACATTCAATCACAGTTCACAGGGACATCTCCAGCACCCCTTGAATCTCGTGCCAAGCCATTAAACCCTCTCACCTGGCAATGGGCATCTGCAAAAAGAGGCTGAAAAGGAAGCTGCTGAGTAATTATGTACTGTGAATGCAAGAAGAGGAGTGTCACCAGTGTGGTGTGGAAAATTTTAAATTTATATTGTCCATATCCTCTGGCAGTGCTCAAAACCGGGGAAAGATTTCTAAAAGTATGGAAGTTTTTGTCGCAGCCTTAAATGAGATGTGGATTCGGTGAGGGAGTGGATTTGCTATTCCATTTGTTATTTTTAATTTATAATAACTTAATGAAAAAACCATGTCTTACAGAAGGTTTTGTCAAAAATTTTAGGGCCTAAATTCTGCCTTCCATCAACAATATAAGTTTTAATCAGGTGCTTGAAATTCATATCTTAATGTAGACTATGTGCACATACATTACCTGCTGAGACTATATATACCTGTTTGAGGGAGCTCCTAAAAAACCCAAACCATCTGTTTTGGACGTTAACAGGAAAGCATGGAGAACCTAGAAATTTTATGCACTCTGTGTAGCCAAGAATTTGGTGCATGCTCAGTGCAGAAGGGATGAAGGGAGGAAATACAAGTGGATTTATGGCTTTGCAGAACCAGCCAAGCTGGGACAGCCTTGCAGTTTGCTGCCTGTGCCCCTCAGAGGTTGTTGCAGCTTTATATACCGAAATGCTGCCTGGGGCTGACAGGCTACCAGCAGGACTGATTAAAACAACTACTGGAAAAATCCCCAGGAAGCTCGTCAAACACAGCATTTCCAGCATTGAAACACGAGCTGCGTTAGTGCCTAGAACCAACTCCTGGGCTCGGCTGTTTTGAGCTGCCCGTTCACACACAGAGGCACAGCAGCCCGTGGCAGCGAGGTGGCAGCAAGGTGGCAGCGAGGTGGCAGCGAGGTGGCAGCACGTTGGGTGCCTCTCGCAGCACTCGGCACAGGTGAGACACGTCCCACAGCTGGGCACTGCTGACGGGCATGCGTTTGCTGAGGGATGCATTGAAGTGGCACCAGAATGTATAAATGACCCCAGAGTGACCACATAATTAGGCAACATAGATCATCCTTCTAAGCTTTCTGTTGTTCAAAATTTTCCCCGAGTAAAGGGCTCATTTGCGAGTATGATGAATTGCTCATGGAATGGCTTGTACAGCAGGATGCTTACAGTAAAATGGATTTGGAGCATAAAAGGCAGCATTATTGTTATTCCCCTGCCTGGCTGGCATCTTGCCAGCCTCCTGCTGCCTTCTATCTCCCATCACAGGAGGCTGGAAAAATTCCCCCAGGACTGATTAACATGAGAGAGACCTGTGAAAAATGGAGGCGGTATGAAGGAGGGAGGTGATGGCTGAAGGGAGAAACCAGGCTTGTAGCGCTGACACAAGCAGCTAAGCGCCTGGAGAGGTGGGAGAGCAATGAGAGTCTCTCCAAGAGGGAATGAGAAGGAAATCCCAGGCAACCTCTCTCTCTATGGGTGTTTCAGTCCTCCCACAAAAAAGCTGCTTCTATACAAGAACAGTTCAAGAGTGGCAAGAACAGGCACGTGCCCTCAAGTGCTGTCAGTCTGCAAAGTGGTGAGGCACTCCAGGGCAGGAACTGGACACCTGGACATGCTCCTAAATAATTCCCAGGCACATTTCAGGAGTGACAGGGGTCCAGAGATGGTTATGACCAGATCACAGAGCCACAGTGGTTTAGAGGCTGAGGCTTTATGAGCAGGAAGTCAGGTAACACCACATCAGCTGGCTCAGAGTCCAGGAAGGCTCCTGGTCACATTTCAGTTACTGCAGCTGAAACATCTTACAAAAAAAAAGGTTTTCTGCTGCATTTTATAATTTATTTTACACTGAATTCTTGTGTAAAATGCATAATGTGGCCATACACCACATGAATAAGGTCTAGAAATAAAAGAAAACTTTAAAAAAACCAAACTGGGAAAAGCCTTAAAGCAACTCTTATACATGATTTCTAAAAATCTTTCTCTGAGGGGGAGTTTTTTGCAGTCCAAGTACTTGAAAATCTGGACTTGTCAGGTCACATATAGGAGATTTTTTTCTTCTGTTTTCATTTTGATACTGCCTTCCTAGGATAATTTGTCAACATTGTCAACATCATCAACATCTTCTCTCTCAAGCAGTATCCCCCTTTGCTGAATTTTCCGGCCAGGAGTCGTGCTCCTGTTGAAGCCTGCAGTGTGACAGGCAGGTACCAGTAGGGGCCCAATTTATTCCCTGACTTAAAGGAGCAAGACAAGGCCAGGATCACTGTGTGTGCCTTCTTGATTTGTTTCTGCTAAATGTCAAGTGCTGAGGCAGTCTAGAGGAAAGATGTTAAACATGCAGTTTAACAAAATTACTACCAAATTACTGTGCCAAGAGTGCAGTTTGCTTTTTCTATGTGAAGATGAACTGGGCCAAACTCTTGGCTTGCATCAAAAGAGACCTCACCCTTACATTTGAAAGACTATGAACTTTTGGACTAAGGATTTATGAACTGAGTAGAATTTGCATTTAATGACAATAAGAAAAGCTTTTTATTCATATAGGTTGCTTGAGACTTGTTTAGTTTGTTTTTCATTTTCTTGAGAACTTAGTCCAGTCAGATAATAACTGAATTAACTTCATAACAATGTTTTAATTTTCTAATGTCCTCTGTTTCAGTTTTCACTTCACTTCTCATGGATGTTTGCATTTTATTTAACCTGTACATATTTTTGAAATTAGTGATCTAAAATATATTATCTACTCAGTGCATTTCATTGCTTTCAATTTCTTAGCAGACTCTGTAACAATATCTATTGTGTCTCATTTGGCAGACAAATATTACCTGTTTGACCATCTGTATTCATGTACAGTTATTCCACCCAAGTTCACAGACTTCCTTTCTCACCATTTAGAATGAGAAATATTTGTACTGTTGAATAGATTAATTTTTATTTTGTGGCCTGATGTCCATGACCCGGATTTGAGTTATAAACCTGTCGTTTGCCAGGGCTCATTATCCGCTGATTGCATAAGCTATTGTTACCAGAATAAATTTAGAATTCATGTGAAAATCACAATTAATCATTTGATCAGCTCTACAAATAAGGTCAGCCAACATCTCCTGTCCCCAAGTTCAATAAGTTTGCTGCCAGACCATTTTCTGAGTCTTAGCTGGCTTGATTTGTGTTATAATCAGAAATATCTCATTTCAGATTCAAATTTCAACACTAACTCAAGTGTGTTGGCAAGTCTTTTAAACTCACATATTCTAAATATGTGCATAGACGATAAAGTAGCAAGATCTGAAATAATTACTATTTATATCCTTCCGTTGTTTTCTCCAAAAACAGTACTTTAGACTTAGATATTGTTTTCAAAATGATTAAGTTGACTCCTAAAATGTTTTTCCTAAAATGTTTTTGTTTTTTCAAGTCCAATAATGCTTCATGACTATTTCCATCTGGTAGTAATAGTCCTGTTTATTCTGGAACATCTTGGTTTATATTATGCCTCTGTGTAACAAAATCTATTGAAATCATGCAAAATACCAATCTCTCTGCCAAAGTCAATAGAATTACTACTTGTTGAAGAAAACAGTAAACAACAGAACTTCATAATGATGTCATTAGCACATCCTTTGTCAACAGTTGGGAAATCTGGAACCTTCAAGACAAATAAAGCAGGAAAAAAAGTGATGCATTCAGCTCAGTTGTATAACTAATTATACATAAACTTCTAATGAGATTTGGTTAAAAATGCAAACAATTTTATAGCAGCATTAGCTGCACAGCAGCATAGCAGCAGTCGCTCAGCAAGTAGAGTGGATGCTGTGTTTTATCCATCCATCAAATAAACGGGCACATTTTAAAGCTTCTTTAGTGCTGACAGTCAGTGTGATACAGAAGGCCCTGAGCTGATTTAAGTCCAGTTCAGAAGTCCAAATTGCTATATCTCGGAGCTACAAAGGCATTTTGTCCTGTCCTGCATCTTCTGCTGGGAGCAGAATTGTACTCTTTGTGTTCAGGCGTTCCTGGGATGTTCCCCAAAAATAACCCCTGCTTTGTGCCAGCACAAGATTTTTTGCCTCCATTTGGTACCAAAAAATCCTATTTATGGGTTTATTTTTTGTCCTGATCAGATCAAGTGTGTGACAGTATAACCTTCTGCAGAAAAGAGTGCAGCCACAGGGGGAACATGTTTATTGGTCAGTGCCAACAAAGCAACACATAAAACACCAGAAAACCCAGGGGTAGGCTGAAGCACGAAGGACAGATATTGCCCAAAGTGGCATGATATGGTGAAAACTGAATTTACTAGATTAGTTGTCAGAGATTACTGTCAAGAAAGGAAGAGAAGGAAAAGGGCTTTTCTGCGTTCTAGATTCATCAAAAAGTAAATTAATAATAGAGATATGCTTTGTTGTAAGGTACAGATCGCATGCGACACTAAATACAGTGAGATGAGTGTCTGTTCAGAGATGCTGCTGAGGATCCACACTTTAAATCAGCATCCCTGGCATTCTTAATGGCTTTCCTTCATCCAGGAAATTCTGTTGGTTTCAGAGATGACAAACAAATTAGTAATCATTTATTAAATTGACAAAGACCTCCTTATCCTGAAAATGGGCAATTTCCACTGTGTGCACTGTCCCAGCATGCCACTAGATGGTAGAACAGGACTCTGCACAATCCTGCAGCCACTCATGCTCAGACAAACCCTCCCAAAAGGCAGCTGCCTCAATCCTGCCTGAAGATTCATAACTCCACAGTACAACTTAGAATTCTTATTCCAACTGCATACATCATATTCTTTGTCCTTTATAGTTAATTGCTATCTTCCAGAACTCTGTTTTCAGCTATGGTTTTCCAAGGAGTACTTAGAGAACAAGGCACACACCAGCATATTTCACAGGGGAGGTCCCATGGAACCCAGGTAACATCTATAGAGAGATGAGCTATGAAAATTAAGCCACAGGATTTGTTTGTAAACTCAAGTGAACACATGAGGAAATCACATTTCCAAGGCAAGAGCAGCTATGAGAAACTTCTGCTCAGAATCATCCTCCAGATGAGTTACTGCCTCTCTGGGTAGGGATGTACTCCCTCTTGCCCATCAGAAATCTACACAGAAATGTGGAGGGTAGGTGTCATGACCACCTGCCCTTCAGTGGCTTCTGCAGGTAGTAGAGAATTTAAACTCAAGGCAGCAAGGGTGCTAGTAATAGTTCAGAAATAACTAAGCTGCTATGAGTAAATGACATAAAAGCGGTGTAAATGCCTCGATTTCCTTTTTTTAATTATATAGAATCTTGGAAAATCCAACTTGTATTAGCCACAGAACTTAAAATCTGCTTGGATATGAAAGATAATGGCACGTGCATTGAAATATGCCTCAAGGACTTTCAGCAAAGATCAAACACATTGAACCGTGGTTTCCAGAGTCCTGGAGAAAAGGCAGAGGTGTGCTACAGAAGTCAGGGAAAAGGAACAATGTAACAATGTTATTAGCGAGGGAAAGAGAAATAAATGGACTCATAAATATACTCACAGGTCTAAAGAGGAAAGATTTAAAGCATTAGAGTGCATAAGCAAATATAATTATGCAGATACTTGAAAACATTCAGAGAACTACCAAAATGCAGCTCATTACATGAAAAGAAACTATCTGCAGACAGTTTTGTGGCAAGTTAGCTTTATTTACTACAGGAGAAAGAAAAGCACTTTTTTCACCTGGTGTTTCCAGCCCTGCCCAACAGACAGTGCTGAGGACAGAGCAGTCCTGGGCAATGGTTTCCTCCCCTGACAGATAAGTATTAACATAATCACCCACTCTTGCCTTATCTGTAAACACAGAGCTCAGGAGTTCCTTGAATTAATCCTTGTTAGGACTGCATAGGGGATTGGATGGGCAAAGAACACCATGAACCATCAAGGGTTTTTTCCACTCCTATCACAAACAACAATATTGAAACTATTCTGAACTCCCTATAAAACAACTTGCAGTGTTTGTCTTCTGTTGGAAGATATTTTCAGATTCTCACACTTTATGTTCAATATAAATGATATTCTTTGATTACATACCAGATCCTTTTGGTAAAACTGTCTCTTAGTATAAATCTCTGCCTTCCCTGCATCTGCTCCCTCGTGCAGTTCAAGCAATACCTTCAGTTACCCTTCGTTGAGCTAAGCCACCCAAGTTCTTTCAGTTTTAGAAAATGAGCTCTTTGTGACCCTTAATCATCCAGGTAGTTTGAGTTAATCTTCCACAGGCATTAGTAAATGAGACTGTTGCACAGTGCTCCAGGGGAAGCCTCCTTTTTCCTCTCTTGGGGCACAAACACTTTGCTGTCTCTGTTGCACACAGGTCTCTGGGGTAGCCAGGAATCCCACTGGTCTCTCCCACAGCTTTGTCAGACACCATCACACTGGCTATATAGACACCATAGGTTTTGTCCTTTTTTCAACCTCTGAAGGATGGTATACAGAGAAATAATTTTTTTCACTAATAATACTGATTTGCAGTTAAAGCTCAGTCAGTTACCTGCTTGGTAGTTAAATAAGTGGTTACATGAGTTTTGTATCCTTCCAGAGTCATCAGATACCAGACCAAATATCTCACAGAACCTGAAACTATGTTACAGAGTCAAATATTATCAGCCCAGTCTTTTGATCGGCTTAAGCATCGGCTAACCAGCAAAACCTGACTCCCAAATGACCATGCAGCTTGACATAAACTGTATGTTTCTGTGGGCTGACTTTTTAGTGGATCTCAGAAAAATCACAGCAACAAGCTTGAAAAAAGCAATTTCTTCTTAGGTGTATTGAGTTGTAACACTTCTCCATTTCTAAAGAGAACATTTGCAGATTCCCAGGAGAAACCTTTGACAAGGTCTTTGACAAAGAATGTAAATATGAGAAAGTTTTGATAATATATTTTCCTTGGCCAATGAAAAAATTTTATCTTTGTTTTCATACTTGGTGGGACAATGTTGTTGTTCAGAGTCAGACACAAACAGACAATCTCTCAGAGCTGCTGCTTGCTAGAGAAAGAGAAAAGCTTCTTGTTTTTTGCACATGCATTTTGCACCTTTATTTGATTGCATGAAATGAAATGAAATAATAAAACAGCCTTCTGAATTTCAAATCTATGAATGGAGTCTTTTCGTGGAGAAGGTACTAGCATTAGGGCTTCATCATTCCCACATTGTTCGAATTTAATTCTCCATCAAGAGGGTTCTGCATCAGTCACTCTATCTCTTTTCTTTGGAACAGAGATAAATGGGTAGGCCTATACTGCCATAGCTTTCAGACATCTGGATCTCAGTGTTTCAGAGATGACCGTCAATCTTTGTCCGTATTAAGAGAACTCCTTTATCAGTCCTGTCCAAACTGGGGTTGCTGGGTATTCACAATTGATATAGAAGCTTTAGCAGATGTGACTCAGCACTCCCCTGAGCCCTGCTGGAGTAGAAAGGATTTATTACATGATTAGCATATTAATACTCTCCTGCTTTTTCCCAGATACAGAATACAATATTGGCTGTTCCTGCTTAATCTTTTTTTTTCTCTCTCTCTTTTTTGTTTCTTTAGTTGATTCCGCATTTCTGTCTGTTTGCTTTGGTATAAGCTCTTCTCTCCCTCCTCTGTTTTAAAAATGCATCACTGTTGTCCACAAGCCTGTAGACCATTTACTGGTCCTGTGGCACATTTGCTTTCTTATCACTTTTCTTCAATAATCTATCTTCTAATTTATATTATTACCAACTTCTCCTTTCTCACATTTGTTCCATATCTTTTATACTTCAGTCACCTTTTCTCTAAGCCAAGCTGATTTTCCAATAAAAATAACTCCTTTTTTTGTTGTGGAGTTTTTCAGTGTTCCTAACAAATATACAGTCTTCCTATTTAAACTCTTCCTTGCAGAGATTTGATCCAGAATTGGTTTCAGGTTATGAAATCAGCCATTTGGAAGGACCACATGTATTTTAAATGTTTGGTATAGCTTTGGAATTAATTCCACTAGCAGAAATGTTCCAAAATGCCTTTAACCTCAGGGGAAAGATAATATGGAGTGAAAAATTAAGAGCCTTTTCCAATTTTGAATTAATGAGCCCATAGCTACAACACTGTATACAGCTCAGAGTACATCCATACTGGACATCTGACATCTGAAAAACTTGAGGAAGAAAAAGCATATAAATCAAGACAAAGAGCATTTTTGAAAAATACTTTAAATAATAGAATGATTTTAAGTAACTGAAAAGTGGAAAAGGAAAACAATCAAACAAACGTCTATAAGTATTTTTAGGGAGATACATTGCCCATAGGGTTTAAGTAGAATATATGGAAGAAGGAAGACAAAAAAATTACGGAGGCATATTGCATGAGAGGGCAGGGAATTACTCGGTTAATTTAGGCTGAATTAAGATTGTATATGCCACTTATATATGGAACAGATTTTCTTTGGTATGGAGGATGTCAAGAAGATGAGCAAATAGATATTTCACCTTGGTCTGCCCCTGGTTTTATACTTCTGTTTCACTCCTTAAAGGCACTGGCTATCCAGGCTTGAAGGTGGGTTCAAGGCGGCTTGAACCCTCAGCACTGCTTACCTGTATCACAGTGGATTTTCTGTGAGATTTGCTTACTATTTAACAAAGCAGTGAAAGAAAGGAAAGAGCCATCTTTTCCACAGCTTTAACTTGGACTCACTCCAGGATCCGTAGCAGCAGGCGGATGTCAACACCTCTCTTGGTCATTGCAGAGAAAACTAGGGTCAAAAATTTTCCTTGAACTGTGTGAGAATGGCAGACCCTGTAGCCATTCAGGCAGTTTGCAGCAGTGCAGCCCTAGGCCAGCTGAACCCTGGCTTTGCTACCTTCTCACAGGTAGTCCCCAGCCTGGAAGCTTCCTCCTGTATTCCTACCCTAATCTGGTCTTCCATGACTTATTCACAGCAATAACATCTGTCACAGAGCAAACTCAGTCGAGCCCCCAGCCTCCATAGCCCTCAGCAGTCCTTCCTCACCTGTGAGTATCAGGTCCATAGAGCACCTCAGCTTTCCAGCCCCAGGACTAGAGAGCAGCAACCTCCTCAGCAGTTCCACCTGAGCCAGGGGAGAGCTGATCCCGGCAGTGCTGGGACTGGGACCCCCTGCACACCACCACCACCAAAGCTGAGCAGGCATCTGCTGCCCTGTGGAGGCTGCCCTTTTGCACAAGCTGCTGCACCTCTAACTACACCCAGGAGCTGGACTCAAAGACAACTCTTCCATTGGCATCTCCTCAGCACCTTCTTCAAGGCTGTCTGACAGCAATAGCTGGGCTCAGCTGGGACCCAGGACCTTGGCTGGGATCTGCTTGCAGATCTCAGTGTAAGCTGCCAGATCAGGTGAATCCTGCTAGAAGCAACAACAACCTCCCATAGCCACCCCTTCCCAAGAGCAGCACCTGACCCCCTGATATTCCTCAGAGGCCCCCAGCAATCCCAGAAGAAGCTCCTACGGGATCTTGAATCAGAGCCAGGAAACTGCAGCAAGTGCTGTGCTCGTGGCCACCTTAGCTATCCATGGTGTCTGGCCAGGGAAGAGGGAAGAGGGCAGCCTCTGTGACAGTTCTCAAACCTTCTTCAGCATGAATTTTAGCTCTTCATTTTTACTGATGATTAACATATCAGCGACAAAGTGCAGTCACAGAAAACAATTGAAGCTCAAAGAGTCAAAGGCAGCCAATGAGATTTTGGCAAGCACATGGATTGTCAGGTGCCTGCATTGCTTGCCATCAAATCATCAAGCTCAAGTTATGGCACTTATGACTGTCCAAAGGGTGCTGGGTGGGGAGAGAGGAAGAGGAAGGGGCTGAGGAAGAGGAAGAAGTCACTGCTGCCTCACTGCACAAAATGGCCAGTGCTGTTCCCCTTTGTGACAGCCACTGCATCATTTCCCCATCCCACAGACAAGGCCCAGGGCTGAAGAGCCCCAGCTGGGTATCTGTGGGTGTGTTCATCCCCATCTCCAGGTGAGGGGTGTGGCATGGTATGCCCTATATGGAGGGGCTGGGGATGCTCCAGCAGTTGGCTGGTGTTGATCCTGGTTCCTGCTGGCTGCCTTAGTCTCTCCCATGATGGTGGACTTCAGCATGCTCTTGGAGCCTCTGGGCTATGTGAAAGTCCTTGAAGGGGTGAGTGGAGCTGGAGGGGTATGGGGGGGCTGTTTCCTCTGCTGCTCTAGGCCTGGCTTCGCTCCTGTGCCTGGGCTGGGTGCCCCTGGAGAGTTGTGAGCTCCTGGGCTGACAGAGCCTGCCCCTGGTTGCTGGTGCTGGGTGTCCAACACCTGGCTGCTCCTCAGCCAGCCCCTTGGATTGCAAATACAGAAGCTTCATGTGTTAATTACAAGTGTGTTACAGCAGTTTGTGGTCCTGTGTGTTCTGGTGGTTGGGGGTTTAGGGTCTGGATAGTGAAAAAAAGATAAAAAAGAGCTATTTAGAGAGTCAAGATGGTGTGTGATACTCTGAGCATGTACTTTCTAGTTACTAGAATTTACAGTTTTGGGTATGTGAGACTTGTAAAAATATTTCCTTTATCAACTGCAAGAAATTTTATTAACACTAACAAAGCTGTTAGTGTTAATAAAACACAACAAAAAACAAAGTCCAAAAAAATTTTCTGTGCAACTGAAAATAAAGCAAACAGAAAGCACTTCCAAATGGGCTTTGGTTAACAGTGTTGCTTATGCTTTTGGATTTTAGAAACTCAGCATTTTCTACTTGACATCTCTTCATACTTCAGCTTTGCTAGCTGTTGCTATTTCTCGTCTTTTTTAGCTATTTCAGCTAAATGTTGAATTTGCTTCCTTTGAGCTCTAGTGGTGTGCACTAATGTGTCTATGTATCAATTCCTATAGATTCTTGCTATCTTTGCTTTTGCCACGTGTGGAGGCTTTCAAGGTGAAACTACACTTCTCGTTTCCTGCAAAGGTGTGGTAAACAAAACAATTACAGCTGGTTTTGCTTATCCATTCAGGTGAGCATTAGCTTTTCAGTTATTACTTGATAATTATCTATTATTTCCTTTCTCCCTTTGTCTCCTTACAACTATGTACCTACTGTATAAGCGAAGACCTGAAACTTCTGGCTTGCTCTGTAGCAGGAATAAACGAACATTTAATTGTAATTGTTCAAAGCGCTGTAGTTAGTGCCCTGTAGAAAGAAGTAGGTAGAAATGGCAGTAAACTGTATCATGGTTTCTTTGACTCTACCTTAAGCTCTCATCTAGCAGCGCATGAATGCTATAGAAAGTAATTAATAAGCAAAGCAACACAACCAATTTTAACAGCCTAATTCTTCACCAATTTGTAGCTGCTTTGGAGGCCCAGATAAGTTTATTTTGAATGTGCCATTATCCTAGTTTTGTTCAAAGACTGAATGGAAAAGCCTTTTCAGTTTATTCCATCATTATCTTGGTGAGAGTGTTGGACACAAAAAACCTAAATACTTCAGTGTCATTGTAGTGCTCTTGTAGGGACAAGCTCCTTTCCTGGAACAGGAGGAAGAAGGCTTCCTCTTTGCTCCTGCACACCAACGATGAGTGCAGGGTTGGTGTTCCATGTGTGTTCAATAAACATAAGAACGTAAATAAATATAGAAATTGATTCTGTGGCCAGCCAGTAAAAGCCACTACAACAGTATAGAATTTGATCACAAACGCCAGCATTGTAACAGCATTTCGAGGGGAGAGTGAGGATCTGAAATAATTCTGTGTTGGTCACAGAGTGGTCACTGCTAGTCACACAGGCTTTATTTATGCAACTTCAGTGCTGGAGGGTTTTTTTGTAACTATAATGCCTTTTAATTCCTGATCACCTTGTTTAACTGCCAGTCTCTAAAATAATATTGTTAAGTCTGCTTCAAAATTGGGGATTTTTTTGTTCAGTTGCTCTAAAAATGAGATTGATTCTTCTCCTAATGATGCCAGGATGATTTTTTTTGCCTTTTCTTTTATACCTCTCTTATATACCCTTTTCTATAGTTTTATGTATTCTTAGTGCTTTTAGCCTACATATTTGTAATTTTCCAGGCCTGATAGCTCAGCTGAGACTCACTGTACTGTTAAACAGGAGACCAAACATCCTGGAAGCCCCAGACACCAAGGTCCTTTCCAGAACACATTTTTGTAAACTAAGATAGGCCCATCCTCGGAACGACGGGTTCACTTGAGCCTCTCGTTGGGGACTCTCTGATAGAGATGCTAATTTGCAAGGCCTATAATTGTGTGCATTTTGGTGTGTGGATTTCAGGGCATTCCACCTGGATGAAGTGCTGCATCTAAAGATCCTTAAATAAATACCAAAGTAAAAACCCCTTTTCCCCATAAACCATGCTTTGGCTTTAAGACCAGGGAAAGGCAACACTGAAGATACTATTGTCTGTCTCAGTGTAGGATTGGGCACAATCTTCAGGTAGCTTGGCAAACCTTCCTGTTGCATAACTGATTATTTATATATGTATCGTGTATCTTTCAGAGTAAACTTACTCAATCAGAATGTTGAAGCGCTGTTATTGTGAAGCTTGAAGCACAATTATACGAAGTTCCCACTGTATAGCAATCTCTAACTACGTGGATATCATCTTCACAGGCTGGACACTGTTGTATTTAGTGCACCAGACCCAAAAGGCTGTGGTGGCACTTGGACTGATGTCCATCTCATGGGCAACTTCTCCTCTTCTGCGCAGTTCTTCGTTACGCTGGCAGCATTGGTGTTCCTCTACTGCATTATTGCCCTTGTGGTATATATTGGCTATAACCATGTGTATGAGCAAAATAACAAATTTCCATTAACCGTAAGTAATGCTAAGTTATTTGAATGCTTTTACTTTGAAACTGTAAAAAGATGAGAAATCAATGAGAAAATAATTGGTGAATATCCAGTAGTTACAAAAGTTAAACAGAGTGTGAACATAAGTATCTCGGGCTGGTCACTACAGCACTCAAGCAAAAAAGGGGACCCAAAGCCCTTGGCTGTCCATGGTGTCACACTTTATGCGGTTATTGAAGCAGTGGAATAAACTTTCACTTTTTCAGGTGAACAGTACCTTCACCACAATTTCTTATCATGCATTTGAATATAATATTGTTCCATAGGTGGGACCTCTCTGTTAGGAGAGGTCTGAGAATTTTCAGAATTCTCAAATCTGAGAATTTTCTCTGTATAGAGCACCTAGTACAATTGACAGGGGGAAATAATTACCTTGTGAATTTTAGTCATCTTCAGTATTGAAGCTCTAAATGAGAAATTTCATAGCATACTTGAGAATGGACTTAGTGACCTTTCAAGCCAAATTTTAGCATATCAGACACCCAGATTTAAATAATTTCCCCTTCTCCTATCACCCTCACTTTACTTGACTTTTGCTTAAATTCTCATAAAATAAGTGCTTGGCATCTGATTTTAGAAACAGATTTCTTGCAAAGGTTAAGATTGCCTTTTGCATCTATCAACATGAGCATATAGTTTTGTAGCTGGTTATCAACACTGAGTTGTAGTTATAACATTGTTAATGACTATATTTGCTTGTGATTGTTAGCACTGCTGCAGTTATCTTGGTGACATAGTTGTTCCTGTTTCTGCCTTGCTCTCATATATGTTCCTCCTTTTTTTAACTTATTAATGAGTATGTCTCTTGTGTAGGACTTGGCTATCAGTGTCTTGACAGCCTTTCTGTGGCTGGTCAGTACTTTTGTTTGGGCAAAGGCGCTTGCTGACATCAAGGTGTCCACAGGAGCCAGCATTGTTCCAGGAATTGAATCTTGCAAAGCACCAGGGACAACTTGCCATTTCCTTTCTGTGACCAGCATGGGAATTCTGAATGTGTCTGTGGTATGTATGATGCCTTATCCAGCTGCTTAGAAATAGAGACTAGACAGGGGTAAAGGAAAAAAAATGTGGTATTTTATTTGAAAGGCTTTCAGGTGCACGCTTTGGGCTCCAGAGGGTCCTGCCTCAGTGGATCCCAAAATGGATGACAGGTCATGAGTTCTTCACACTTTGATATCACCATAAATTCACCAACCAGAACCCAGCCCATGATGTGATTTCCCCCAAGCTTGCCTCCCTCTTCCGAAGATGATGCTTTACAGTTCTTGTTCTGGGTGTCCTTGGAGAGTAAGTTAGAGAGGTTTGTTATGTCTATCTTAGCATGACAGAGCAGCACTTAACAAGCTACAGAAAACTTCAGAACTACACTAGCAGTACAGGATTTGAAAAATATAAAAGTTAAAACCTAAGGTATCATGTATTCCTTCCACCAAATGAGTACAATAAATGTGTTGGAAAAAAACAAATGGTACCTGAGAGTCCCATTCTACTGATTACATGTGTTGCTCTATGTTAAGATTTCTTTATGGGTTATTATTCATTCAGGTCCATTAATACTGTGGTAAAATACTGAGCAAATAATTTCTTGGCGGAAACACATTTTCTTCTAAAGAAAAAAAAGATGAACAATTTGCAGGATCTACCTCTAGAACTGTTACAGGGAGCAGTTCCAGAAGCATTTGTGTTTATTTATGCCTGTAGCCAAGAGCAACTTTAAATATCTTACTGAGCCACCCAAGCGATTTGATGACTGATATAAGTAAGGAGGAAATGCTGCGCTGGTGCTGAACGTAGCTTTTTACTTAGCTGTGAGCCTTTTTACTCTTCAAGTTGAAGTTCCTTGAAACACAATAGTATGAAGCTCATGTTTGTACAAAGAACCCTCCATAGCAGAGCAAATTAGGCTTATTGTATGAACTTCCTAGTGAATCCTGTTTTCAAAAGTCGGGCTGTTATTCATTGGGCCGATAATAATTACTTGTTTAGTCTGAGAGTGCATATGTGGAGGTCCTCAATGACTGAAAATAATTTGTCTTACTCTGTGCAAAGGATAGGCTGTCTGGTCAACAGAGAACTCTGTTAAATGGCTAAAACAGCTTATAATACTCTGAAGATTGAGGAAATGTCTTGCCCAAATAAAAGGGGTGCCAAAGATAGAGCTTGTTTCTGGCTTGCATTGAAGGCATATTCTGGCTTTTTTTTAAAAACAGAAAAATAAAAACCAATCCAATACAAAAAATTTCATATTACCTTTCTCCCCCTTTTTTTTTCTTTACCTTGCAGGTGTTTGGCTTGCTTAATATGATTTTATGGGCAGGAAATGTTTGGCTTGTATACAAGGACACCAACTTGCACAGCCAATGGAACAGAATTTCTGAAATTCCAACTGAAAGAGTATAAAACAAGTTGATATTTTGAAGTGCTTCCACTTTCACATCACACTACCAAGAGCACAGAGGCATCAGGATTCATTTCAATAATAACTTACAATTCATACAAACTTCTATTTTGTTCTATGCTTTGACATAATGTCTTGAGTACTCCAACTGAAGTGTTTAATTATAATGAAATATGTCTTTCAAGGTTGTGCAGCATTATATTACAGTTTTTGAAGAGCAAAATTTGGAGGTTATCTGAATGCTGACCCTTTCTAGTTCTTAAATTAGCATTATGGGAGGGATCGCTGAGAAGAAACTGCGTCTGGATTATTACAGCATCATCTTTAGTTCAGACAAGACATCCCTGAAAAATGGAAAGTGAGTTCACCCAGGGCATGTGAAAATGCAATTTAGTTTCTTTCTATCACTGATACCTTGCAAAAGTCACCTGAGTAGAATTCATAGTCAAAGTTGCAGCCAAGATGTGTAGGTTTCCAGATACTCCTTTCAGATCATTGTATCAAATCTGCTGCTGGCCCTGTCAGAAAGGACTTCTATGTTTAATACATTGTTACTGTTTAATGGCTTGGGACAATCTCTGAACAAGGAGATCTACTGAATGAGTTCATAGCTTATAGTCTCATTAACATGAGAGCTGGCATATGTGTGCAATACATGATTTAAACGCTTGAAGGAGGTGGGGGAGGAAGGAAAAGTAAAATATGGCCCAGACCACAAATACTGTAGAAATCAAGTTTGATATGTTCTGCTACTGCTTAGGCTTCTTTGTATTACTTTTGAGGCGCATGAATGAAGTTTGTCTGAAAGTATGTAAGGGGAGATGTCTGAATACAACAAATTCTCCATTGATGTTGTTGAGCTCATTCACAGGGAACAATAGTTGGGTCTTCTCATGTGGACTCCTTTATTAAGGTGTCTGACTCCCTGTGAATAGCCCAGAACAAATGTTTTGACAAACCTAGTAAGAAAGCTGTTCAGTTTTTTTTGTTTATTTAAACTGTTGGTGATGAAAATAGACATGATGTGTATATAATGCAAATTGTAATTGTTCAGTGTGCCAGAGCTGTGTACCTTCTGATAGGAAACTTTAGTCCCAAAGGGTATAATAAAGTCAGTATGACTGCTGCTGAAAGAATGTGCCTTGGGTCTTTACTGCTGTAGCAGTGGATGCAAACGTGTTGGCTTTGTGGCTTTTGGGGCATGGCTTTAGCTATTGCTGCCCATGCTGGCTGAAGGAGTTACCTGTGCTACAGGAGGGACTTTTACACTGGGCCCTGTGGTTTTTTATAAAGAGGACTATGTGTCATTCCTTTAGTCTACTGCTGCCTGGTGCTGCTGAGCACTTCTTTCCCAGAAACTCAGAGAAAGGGCTTTTATAACTTATAACTATCCAGAATTGCTTTTGAATTGCCTTTTGGAAGAGGTAATAAGTGCAATTTTCACTTGTTTGCATCACTGTGCATATTTAGTTATTTAAAAATACATATTTCATCCTAAAATCTAAAACTCCTACTTTCATATTGCCTAAGAAAAAAATAGGGTAATTATACCTTAGTTAGATTTTTCAATCTTTGGGATTTAAGGCTGCACATGATGTGGCTAAAATATTTCTTATTGATCTTTATTAATCTTTAATATTTTAAAAAGACATGTTCCTGTCTATTTGTTATGTGCTTATCTACTTTGTCTCAAACAGACCATTTTGTCATTGGCATCGCCTAGTTTTAAAGTGGTAATTGTGAGTATTTTTGCATACATGGGAGCAGTAATGGATTAGATCAATACAGGTCTCATTGATGGCTGAGGCCTAGCCAACAAGTGAAACAGAGTTGGAAAGCTTAGCACACTGACTGATTGTTTCAACAAAAAACTTAAGTTTCATATGCACTCAAAAAGACATCCCTAGTTTCCTTAGGGCTGAAACTTACTCTTCCTCTTTTTGTAGAAGGAACAGGTGCATCCCATCCCCAGAGTGCTTGCCTTCAAAAAACAAGGAGAAGGAACATGGCAGGCAGGACTATAGCTAGTAAAACAGAGACTCACAAGTAAGTGGCTGTGTTTTGTAAAAATTCAGGCTGCCTGTGTGTCTGTTCTACAGAGCTAAATGCAGAGCTGGGTTGTTGTTAACAGGCCAAGGTAAGTGTGATGTGTAGTCCACAGCAAGCAAGATTTTAAACAAGGAAAAGTAACCCCATGTGCACTTCTGGCTCATTAGGATAAAGCTTGTTTCCCTTTGTAGGGGGGAGGAACTAATGCAGAATGCTGCAGGCTTTGATGGCTGCTCGAGCCCTGTAGCTGAGATGAAATGGAAAGCATCATGCAGCAGGAGCAAGCAGCTGCTCTTATTTACCCTGCTCACCCACAAAGGGTTGAGCAGTCTTTGCCTCCGAATTAACATCATATTTGTGCTGGAAGCACCAAAACATTCAGTGTCTTATTTACTCATGGCAGGGCAGGGGGAAAACTGTCAGATTTACCAGCTTTATCTGGACTGCACAAGAATCACCATTCCTATCAGGAGATGCCGCGTGCTGGACCCCTCTGTACTGGGTGAAAAAAAGGGCCTGGATCTCTGCCAGCTCTCTACAGGTAAGTAATCTTTAGCTGGCAGTAATTTTTCTTACAGCCATTAATGGAGCAAGCTCATAAAAATCTTTTCATACTGTAGGAATTATTCTGGTAGCAGGCTATAGTTATGCAGCCCTAGACAGTCAAGGGCTGTATGATCCCTGGTGTGATGCTAGAGAGGGGGATTTTGATCAGAAACACACAGTGGGAAGAAAGGCTGTAAGCTGGCAGCAAAGGAAAATAAAGCTGAGGGGTCAGCATGGGGTAGCAATAGAGAACTCCTCAGTGAAGAATAGAATCCATTAGCATTAGGAGGTGTTTGAGGAAGCAAGTACTTTGTGGTTTAGGCTGCTGTGACCACTGATCTGGTGGTCAGGCCTCTGACAATGCTGAGAAATGGACATCCTGCATGTGCGAACTCCCAGGAGAGCCACTGCCATGGGAACTGGTGTGGTGTCAGTGTTGGCTGAGAGCTTTGCCAAGAACCTGCAGGAAATGCAGTGCAAAATCAAATCCAAGAGAGACCTGGCAATGTCAGATCCCCAGGAGCCAGTGCCAACAGTGCGGAATGGAGTTGCTCTGGGGTCTGTGTCCCTTTGGCCCTGTCACCCCAGTGAGCAAACCCATCTGCAGCATGGGATGGGACACTGAAACACCAGCTGACAGGCCAGCAGCGTTGCTAGAATTGACCGTACTGGAGCCAAACAGTGCTTTGGGATGGGTGGTGAATTCCTCAAGGCTCTGGCTCTGCTGCACACTTGGCTAGCAGTGGAAGCTGTGAGTGTGGAGCTCTTCTCATTGAAGGTGAGAAAGAAGACAGATGCTACCTTGATGTGAAGAGCTGTAAGACTGCAGGTTCATCTGCTCATGGACACAGGGTAGCTGCAGCCTGTTTATTTTTCCCTATTGCCTAGAACTGGGCAGCCTATAAGGCTGGGGCCATGCTGTGCTGCTCTGTGCTGGTTTGGCTGCCTGCCCTACTGCAAACTCCTGGGGAGCTGGTAGGGTATCTCATGCTTAGAAACCACCTGAAGATAGCCCCTGATGCTTCCGCAAAGGCCCCACCCTTGAGGAGGTCATGATGGCACATCAAACATTCTGGACCATCTGCTTTTATTCTTGTGGCAGTATTTAATATGTGTTCATTCCTAACATATTTGCTGTACTGCCTAAAGCAAAGTTGTCACGGGGACCAGAGTCAGAAGCCAGATTTTGCTGCTTAATCACCTTGAAATACTAAGGTGAAAAATTAGTCAAAAGAATGCTACAGGATAGGAGTGCATCCCCATCCCTTAAATATTAAGGGATAAGGAATTTTTCTTCAAGTTTAAGATCCAGTCTATGTACATTAGCAACCCTATAGAGTTGCAGTTTAGAGACTGACTCAGATGTGGAATTCCCTTCTGCCATGCCAAGTGAATCCCGGTATGCCCTTTTAAACACTGCCCTCCTACAGACACTACATATTTAGAGCAGGGAAAAAGAAATTAAAATATCAGACTTGTGTTCTTTAGAAATTTTTCTTATACTTTTCACTTGCAATTTCCAAAAACTTGCCTGTACTTGGTAGCACTTTTCTTGCCTAGGTATTTTGTTCTTCAGCCTGAGTTAGGAAGGCAGCAATATAGAGCTGTGTTGTGCCATCCTTAAAACTTATGCCCACGTGGACACAGTCAAAAGGTTTTGCCCCTTGTTCCAGGGCAAGCACTCTAGATGCTAGAGATAAATGTGCCAACTCTGACCATATTTTTCTTTCTTTCCTTAAGGAAATCTGCCTCTGCCAGATCCTATTCTGTGCTATCCATGTTTCCAGTTAATGTTTCACTGTGTGTTCTGCTTGGTTGACACTGGAATGCCCCCTCAGGCTTTTCTTTTTTTTTTTCCTTACCTCCTGGACTAAACCCATAATACTCAGTATTCTTCTAGCTCTCTAAGTAGGTTCCTTCTCATTCTACTACATCAGCATTTTTTGCAAATTGTGGAGGTGTATTTGGACAGCTGGTTCTCATAATCCATCAGGCCCATGGAATCTGATTGATTTTTGTTGCTGCTAGGAGATTGTACCTGTTGTTTGCAGGTACTTGTGCCCTAACAGCAATGGGTGGTTTGTACTTGCTATTACATCCTGTCAACAACTGAGCAACTCCTCATTTATTCATAAAACATGCTCTGTCTTTTCTTGGCTTGTGACTTCATGTTATTGCTGCCAGCTGCGTTTCCTCCTCACCTGTCTGTGCAGCCATCTGACTTAATGCAGTCATGGAGGAGGCTGTTCGCTGACACTTTCCTCACAATCTGAGTAAAAACTGGTATTAGCACAAGCTTTTTAATTAATTTGCCTGTTTCATTTCATTTTAATTCAAAGTTTGAAGTAGCCCACACTCAAGTCCAGAGTTGTTGCTTTCTGTGGTCTTTCTAAGATCAGCAGCTGAATCCCCTGGGTTATTTCTTGTCATGTAAAGCAGTAGTCATTTTATGTGTTGTACACCCCTGCCTTGGGATGGTATTCTATCTGTTGTTATATGTGCTGCTCTTCCTAGCTCCTTTTTATTTTCTCATTTATACATTACATCCACTAAATCATCCTCCTCTGGTGACTTAAAATCTAATTCTCCACCACTTTCTGCAGATACAGCAGCTATTTTTAATTTTTGCATCCCAATCTGCTTTTGCAAGCATCTAATTTTAGCTTCACATTTAATATGATCAGGTTCCCTTAGAGCTCTCCTTTGCTCTGGGCTGAATGGCTGCACTGTGCATGCTAATTCTTCTGCTGGATTCTCCTGCTTTATGCTTCTGTGGCTTTTCTTTCCCTTTCTCTGAATTGAAAATACTATATTTCACTACTACCTTTATGAGCCACTAGACTCTACTCCTTTTCAAGTTTTGTAGTATTTTCTTTTTAAACAGCATTCAGATCAGAGAAATTACTTTCTGCTTCTACACTTGCTCTAGCAGAACGAGATGTTTTAGCTGCTCTCTCAACAGTCGCATTAATACAGGAATTGTATCCACAGATTTCATTTCATAATCACTCTAAAACAGCTAGAGAACACTTACTCTATATTGTGCCTGATTCTATGGGCTGAAATGGCACACCTCTTCTTCCACAGAGAGGTGGCTGTGGCATGGAAGATCTCAGGGGTGTTTTTTTGTAGATTCTCTTATATTGCACAGATTGTCAATTGGCATTTGGGTGGCACTAGTGGCTTGTCAAGGTCTCTGCCTGCAGTGACACAAAGATTGCTGTCCAGCAAAGAAACAAAAGACTGTGCAAACTGTAAAGGATAGATGCTGGCTATCTAATGAAAAAAAAATCATTTTCTGGTACCATGCTCCAGCCTAGTCTGCACAGAGAAAAAGGAGACTGTGATGCCTTGGGACTGAATTTGACCTAGTCTTACACAAGGGCTTTGTGAAATATTGCATTGGGAGATTTCTCTCCCTTCAAAAGGGCCAGCATTGGCTGTGGGCCCTTTACTGGCGTGGTGTGCCTCTACTGCCCTGGAACATGTTGGTCCTGTTTACACCATGGAAACAGCCTGTAGTTCAACTGGACATTGCACTTTGAGCTGACCAGCAAACAAAAGGTCCCTGGTCAGAAGCAGAAGAGGAGAGAAAAGGACACAATATTCTAATAATAAGTCCAAAGGAGAAAAACTGCGGTAGAGTTCTTCAAGATGCAGCAGCTCAGAGCTCCAATTGCATTTTTGGAGTTTCCCAGTAGTGACTGTGGCACACAAGGCATCTTTATGACAGTGTACAAGCCATGATCCCAGGCACACCACCAGCAGTACCCCTGGAGAGGACTGATATAGAAATTGGCATGGCACTGGGAAGGTCTCTTCCTAGAAGATCATGAATGCAGGTAGATCAAGCAATTATGGTTAGAGAATAAAGTAGTATGTGCTAGTATATTTTTAGCTTTAGTTTCCACAGAGACTGTGCATCAAAAGTAATGAGAAAGGACTGGCAGGCGCAGGAGGCTTTTTGCATTCAGCTCCATGAAGAGCATCTTGAGAATGAAGCTCGACCAAGAAATTAATCTGAGAAATTCTTTGCTAAAGTAAAAAAGCCAAAGGGCCTGTATGTCCTTCTTGTCCTGAGGCCCTGAAAGGTCTTAATCAAGGAAGTAATTTAATTTTGAACTTTACTGATTGTCTGGTTTAACATGTGGCCAATGTGAGCACTTCAGAGCTTTCAACATTTTCTTTGCTGGAAATAGAGTGGGACTGCAGGAAACTTGGAAGATCTCTTCTTTCTTCTTCAAAAGACCATGAACTTATTTTTCCATGAGCTGAGTAGTTACTTGTACGGATTTACAGCAAGTGCAATAGGCCTCCAGGCTGGAATGGTGGAGTTTTCCTGGCCATGCATATGTGCTTGTGCCCCAAAATGGGCAGGAAGGAGCAGTCCCTTCTGGATTAACCCTTGAGCTACCATTTAGTTGCAACCAGCTGTCATGACCTACAGGACAGTGAATATTTAATGCAAGAAGAGCCAGGAGAGTGAATACTAGCCAAGTTCTGGTTGGAGGCACCCCGGGGCTCGCTGCTGCTTTATTTTAAGTGGGTAAGTTCATGCTCTTTTAACTCTGTGGAAAAAGCTTCTGGTTCAGTGATGGGGCAGGATTTCTTCAGGAGCACTTAAGAACATGGTATAGATTCAACACTGGCTGTGCATGAGGAAATCCCTGTCCTGAGTTAAGTGTCAGAACAACACTGAAATACTGTCCTGAACTGTCTATTACTTTAGTTCTTTGTTGATCATCCAAGCTGGCTCCCTCAGTCCAAGTGCAACAGTGGTGGGGAGGGGACAAAAGGGTATAAGGTGCAAGCTGCAGCTCTGCTGGTCCTGGAGGGTGCACTAAAATGGGTTAGCTGTCAGCTGCCCCGTGAACACCATCCACCCTGTGCCGACAGATAGGGAGAGCTAAACCAATGCTCTGCTCACTTCTCCCTTCTCTCTCATCCCCTCCAGCACCAGTGGGATTGGTAGGATGCCAAACACATCCTGGCATCAGGTAAAGTAGTTCAGGAAATTTCTCACTGAGGTTTATATATCACTGAGCTTGACATGTTGCTGTTGGACATTGGTGGAACTCTGGCCAGGCTCAAATGGGGTGTTCAGATATTTGGGGATGCTTTTAGGGATTTACAGAACAAGGTGTCAAGCTTCTTCAGACACTTTCGGAGTTGAGTAGTGGCTGAAGAGGTGAGGTTCCATATCTGGATCTTAGTCCTCACCTTTTTATATTTCATAGCAAGCAAATACTACTGTATTTTGGTATAGGGACTAGGAAATAACCTTTGGCAGGTCACTGTCAGAAAGTGGTGTCCATTTCAATCTCTTTGAACGCTGTCACTTTCCTAAACTGCTTTCTTTTCCCCTGAAACTTTGGAGGTGTCTGATCTCATAGAGGCTTCTGCCACAGGCTTGCATGCTTTTACATCTGTAAGGACTTTTCAGAGTAAGTGTATTAAACAGCTAGCCCTGGCAGTTAACAGAGAAACCTTAGCCTCCTCTCTAGGTGTCAGTGTGGCTATACTGCTTGCATGAAGTGTGACGATGTGATCAGGCTGGATATTGCAGGGAGGAGCATTTCGAAATTCAGTGTGAAAATGGATTGAATGTGGTTCCTTCTTGCTTTGGTGCCCATGGCTGTGCAGAGAACTGCCAGAGCATCCTTCTCTGCCTGCTGGTTGCATCCAGTCTGCGCGGATGTAAAAAGAGTAGGTGATGAGGTACAGAACCACACACCCTGTGTCTCAGATAAACAGCAAGGAACGGGTCCAGTTCAGTGTTGCAAAGAGAAGAGCTCAAAGCAAACAGAAAATAGGTCATTTAATCGTTCCTGGAGTGACCCAGTGTGCTCTGCAACGGATTAATCCTATAAGGGGATCATCTCTCTCCGGGTACGCCTGCGTTGCTAGGGTGTCTTAGGGGTCCGGCTCTTTCTCCTCGCTTTCTCAAATCTGCTTTTCTTTCCGTCTCACCTCGTCTCACGGGCCCTGCAGCCTCCGCCCCTCTGCTGCTCGGGCTGTGTGCCGGTGCGGGGCTGTGCGGGGCAGCCCGAGAGGAGCCCCCCGAGCCCGGTGCTGCCTGTCGCACCCGGCGCTGGGGTCGGTGCTACCGCGGAGGTCGCTCCCAGGGCAGGGGCAGCCCGGAGGCAGGAGCAGGGCTCAGGGGGGCTGTTCGCACCCCTCGCAGCCGTGCTGCCGTGGGGGAACGCCCTGCCTTCGCTTCCCCGTCTCAAGCGCTGTCCGTTCCCTGCAGCAGCGCCCGGAGAGAGTTTCAGCTGACCAGACACTGACCGGACGGCACAGAGCCCTTCTCAGCCATCGCTTTCAGCACCTGCAGGAAAGGGGAGATGGAGGGAACCGGGACCAGGCCAGCGAAGGGAGTGTAGGGGCTTCTCCTCCCCCTGGGGCCGGTGTGGCCAGCGGTGCTCATGTTGCTACAGAATCACAGAATAATTAGGGTTGGGAGGGACTTTTGGAGAACGTCTAGTCCAACCCTCTTGCAGCAATGTGTCTGGTAGGGTTTTGAATGTCTCCAGAGGGGGAAGGTCCTCGAATGCCCTGGGAAGCCTGTTCCAGTGCTCTGCCACCCTCAACACAAAGAAGTTCTTCTTAATTTTGAGGTGGAATTTCTTGTGGTTTTTTTTTGTTTTGTTTTGTTTTTTCTGGCCATTTCTTCTCATCCTGTCACTGGCACCACTGAAAATATTCTGGCACATTCTCTTGGCATCAGTTTTTGAGATATTTATGCTGAGATCCCCTCTCAATCTTCTCTAGATTAAGCAGGCTCAACTCCTGCAGTCTCTCCTCATGAGACATGCTCCAGACCCCTCATTGTCTTTGTTGCCCTTTGCTGGAGCCTCTCCACTAGCTCCCTGTCCCCTCACAGGGTGCTGTGCCCAGAGCTGCACTAAATGTGTAGATACAGCAACTTGTGGGTCCAGCAGCACTGCTGCCTACATGGACAGGAACCAGCCTGCAGACCCTCCCTGAGTGAGGTTCATGCTCACTGGGACACACACAGCCCCTCTGGAAGCAGCTGCCTGTCACAGCTGCCCAGCAGGCAGTGCTGGGCACAGTGGGACCAATCCAGGTATGCCCTGTGCAAACACAGAACTACTGCTCCAGTCTGCACGGCCCCAGCTGGTACCCAGAGGAAGGAATCAAAATTGAACCACAACTGCATGACCAGACCAAGCCATGCCTTGCCCATGTCACTTACCCATTGCTCTTCTCAAGCTTCAGAAGCTAAGCACAGACCCTGCCCCAACATCAAATCCCAGCAGCTGAAGTTTGGTACTAGAGAACTGCAGAGTGGTACCATCCTGAACACAATTCAGAGTAAGATGTATTTATCTATTTTGTTTGCAAGTGTGTCTTTCACTCAGTAACACAGAGCCTGCTGCAGAAAATTTCTGAAGCTTGTATTTGTCTTTAATCTCCTGGCCAGGCCCATGCTTTTCTGCTGGGCTGCTTTGGTGCCCATCTCATGACATATGCTTCCAGATACAGAATCACCCCAAGAGAGGTCCCAGAAAGCATCCTGCAGACCCTGGAGCACTGACAAAGCGTGGTGGTGGTGCCCCATCTCCTCCTGGGATCAGAGCAGGCAGCAGCAGAGTCTGGCTGACCTCCATGTTCAGTGTTTCCCCCATTTTCAGCTTCCTCAGGCACTGGTGCAGTGGCACAGACCTGCCCTCACTTGAACAAATCGGGCTGAGACTCAGCTGATTTACCTCTGCATGTACTCTGTAGGCATTGATATCTGATCTAGGCATCCAGGAAGAGCTGCTTTCAGGGCACAGTTCATCTGATCTATTCTAGATGTCTGCTTTTTAATAAGTCACCCCCAGTGTCTCTTTCTCCCCGTGAGAACATGAAGAGCTTGCAGGGACTTGTTCAGACAAGGCATGTGCAGATGGAGCCCGGTGGGGGCTGAACCTGTGTTCAGCCTTCCAGCTGGAGCTTTGTGAGAAGGGCCTGTTGTGGCTGGGGATGTCAAACAACTAATCAGCTGGGGCATGAGCAATATGCAGTTGTGGCTGCTTGCTGTTAAAATGTTAGTTACATTACGGTGTTGCAATCTGGGTCTCATAAGATAACTTAGCAGCCAGGAGAGAGAGAGGAGTCAGGAGGAGAATTGCTCCCCTTGTCTGACCCTCCTTCTCTGCGGGGACCCAAGCACCATCTCTTGCTCCTAGTGAGCAGTCAAGAAGTGGCAACCTCCTGGGCAGACATTCTCCATCTCTGCAGCTGAAATTGTTCTCATGTGTATGTCTCTTTGAGACCATGAAGAAATACAGTATCAGCACTTTTATATTCCTTGGTAAAAATGAAATTACATTGCCAGAAGCTGAGACTTCTGATGTTTATTGCAAGTGCTATTTATAATACCAGCATGAAAGCAGAGCATTTATGCATTAGAAGTACATCCACTTAGGAGAAAAGCACGAAAACCCCAGTAACGTAATCACACACAAACTGCTTGGGAGAATTAGACTCTGTCTGGAAAACTGGCCTGTACTCTTTCCTAATCACTCTTGAGACTTTGAGAGCAATGTCAATCCACATGTCTGGAAGTACTTCAGAGATGTGTAATAGGTGGAGGCACAGCAATCAAAAGCTGTGGCAGAGCTCACACTGATTTTTGTAGACTTCAGATAAAATTATTGTGTAACAAGTAATAGGCAGCTGTAGGTCAGGAACTGTTGCCCCCGGCCACTCTGCCTGAACCACCAGGTGCCTTTCTTCCTCCTCTCGTCTCAGCTTATCAGTGTCATCACTCTAAAATAAATGGCACCCACGTTCACACCTTGTATCTGTGCTCACAGGGACTAACAGAGCTGTTGAAGACTAGAGAGGCTGTTCCCACCATCTAGTCTGACCCTCTACAGCACACAGCAGCTGTTCTTGACTTCTGAAGGTTTCAAATGATGGAAAGGACCCATGGTCTTAGCTAATTGTTCCAATAATCAAATGCTTTTATTGTGTAGAGCTGCACTTAATCTTTGCTCTCAGTCCATCTAGTGGCAGTTCTAGACACTGACTGTGTTTTGAAAAGACACTTCTGAATAAAAAAAGCACAAAAGCTCATCTGACAATAAGAAGAGGTTTCTAACATTTAAAGCTGTGCTGCACAGTGTATTATAATCCCTATTTTATGAAAATATGTATGTTGCTTTTACATATATTCAATGTATCTTTTCACATGTTGTTTGATACAATAAGTAATAAGTGTATATCTGGGTCGGTCAGTTCTACCTTCCCTGCTTTTGCCCTGCCAAAGACAAGCCAGAAACATGAATGGATGTGCTTTGGCTCAATGAGACCTGAATTTATTCTTGATTCCTTCACGGGGAGGAACATCGATAGTAGTAGGGGCAGCTGATAGGAATATGGTGCCACTTCAGCATGAAGCTAATGCTCATATAAAACCTTGTTATTCCTTGATTTTGTAGATCCCAAGGAAGGAAAGTAGCCCTATACATGTCCAAAATAAGATTTTATAGGGAAGGTCAGGATGAAGAATGAGTTGGATCTGGAGATCAGCATTACAAATATGGAAGCAACTGTGTAAGGAAGGGTGAAGCTGAGCTTTATGGTCAGCACACTTGTTCCCTCATGCAGAGAGCTGCATGGGGTTCACAGGATGCTTTATCTTGCTTAAACCTGCCCCCCCCCCCCCCCCCCATTCCTGAGTACACCAGCTAAACCATCCTCAACATTCTGGGCAGTGCTAGGGCTTGGATCTGGCATCTCTTATATCTATGGTTCCCTTTTGTTCAGCTGCCAGTTGTCCTGAGATCAGAGTATGTGAGCACCACTACAGGAGCAGTTGGTTTTCACCCAGCTGTTGCACCAGCAGCACTGGCCATGACATTGTGTTTGCATACATGGAGTTTAGAGCCTGCTGTGATACCAGGTTATGCTGCTGTTGGGGTTCTTTCCTGAAAAGGAAGAAAATAAGTTTGTGCAGTTCAGCAGCAGGAACAGTAGTAAAGAAATACAAGTATTCATCTGTCTCTTTACCTGTTTCTTGGCTGAAACTACAGCCTTTCTGCCTTCTCTTAAAAAAAGTATTTATCTTCTAATCATGGGGGTAGAATGAGAATAATAAAGGAAGCAAAGCAGCTGCCCTAGAGAAATGCCCAGGAGAGTAAATACAAAAACCTGTGTGTCTTCCTGTCATGAAAATAATGCAGTTACCTTCTTCAGGTAAAAAAAATTAATGTCTGGAGGTGCCAGGTATGCCTATGGGTAGCTTGGTGTCAGAGTGCTAGGATGATCAGAGTTACAGCAGCACTACTAGTTACTGCAGAGTTTCTCTATGTTACTGGAAAACCACATGCATAGAAATTTAAATGTGTTAAATTTACAGCTAACAGACGCAAACAATGGTGGGTTGAACCACTGAATGTGTGGTTGGCTGTCTTGGTGCTGGAGGGTCAAACAATGCTATGACAACTGCTATGGACACAGTAAACTGATAATGTGTTCAGAGAGTATAAATCACTCTTTCCTATCTGTATCCTTGTGGTGTTCATTACACGCTGGGTTTCTGATTGTGCAATGAAATTTGACTGAAGATGATTTGTGTTTGTTAGGGAAGTTGCTCCTGAGTCAAGACACTATGACTGGTGTTTTTGCCAAGTGTAGGATCCTTGGTGAAATTACTGTGGATTTCTCCATCCAAGTCCACCATTGTATGACAAAAAACAATGTACGTGAGAGGCTGAATAAAATCTTCATTGTCCGCTCCTGCTCAACTTAAACTGAGATTTTCTTTTGCCGCCTGGTAACAGTCCCTCATTGTCAAAAACCTTTTTTTGCCAACAGAAAAGAAAACAAGCCAAGACATGGAGTATCAAGTCATCATTTATAATCATTTTTCTTCAGATTAAAATAATTTTATAAAATCTTGTAGAGTTTGCTTATTTTATATCAGGTTCTTAGACAGCACTTACATTACACATGCTCACATTAGAAAAGATTATTTCACCCCATGTGTTTACTGTCATTATTCTTTTGAGTATATTCCACTTGATTCTGTAAAGCTTTAAATGTCCCAGAGGAAATATCAAAAGTGAAAATATTGAATGCTGCTAGTGTTACAAAAGATAAATAAGCTGAAAGCATTGACATGACAGCCTGAGATACCACAAGGAGCTGTGGATTTCCTCTACTCCAGAACTGATTTCAAGCCATAGTCTTTCCTACAGCAAGATGGGAAGGCAAGGAAGGGCTGAAATAAAATATTGAATAAAAAGAAAGTATTTTTAGCTTTTACCAGCAAACATTTCTACCATGTGCTTTTCACTCGTTTGGTTGCTCAGCAGGGCCAGGAGAGCCCATTCACTGGTGAGAACACACATCTGTGTATGCTGCCATTCCCGAAGGCAGTCAGAGACCATGTCTGCTGGAGGTGTAGAGATCTTCTAGGGGGAAGCTACCACTTTCTCTAAGAGGCAGCATGAATGGCATGAATGCTTCTGTCTATGACTCTGCTTGGTTTCCTCTTCTTCTCTCCTGTTCTTGCATGCACCTGCCAAAGGTACATCCAGATTCATCCTGCCTTTGGCTCTGATTTACATACCTTATGGCCACCTTTTGTTTTACAGATGAGATAGAGAGAAAAATCTCATCTGATTTTTTGGCTGTTTAAGTCAGGGGTCAGTTGGGAGGCACCTTGGAGTCTCATGCACTCAGGCTTAATAGTAAAGCAGAATTCATTTTGGGAGAGGAAGTCAGTTCCTGCCTTAAGGGGCTGGTGAGGATAACCTCCTGTCCTCAGCCTTCTCTTTCTGCTTTTGCAATCTCAGCCCAGCCTGGCCTGGTGTTTCTGATTGCCCTGCTGAGGGCTTGGCAGCTGGTTTTGTTGCTGCAGTCAGCTCTTTCCTCTTCTCTGAAGGCTCTTTTTTGCTTGGAGCGTCTGCTCTCTCTGTCCCTTGGCCACTCTTGTCTGTGGCACTGGATGTTACCTGCATAGCCAGCATTGGCTGAAGGGGCTCATTGCTCTTCTTCCACCTCCGGGCCCCCGACCGTGTACTGAACTCATACGTTCTGCCAGTAACTTGCAAGAACAAAAAGACAACAGCTTAAAATCATTCTTGCTTTAGTAGATTAAGACATTAAGACATGACCATTCTCAGCATGGGGTTGAAACGAGAATCGTGAAGCACTTGGAATTCAGCTGAGCTAGGGAGGTGGCCCTGAGAGGGAAAGCCCCATTTCTGTGGGGACCTCGGTGGCAATGACTGCTCAGAGGAGATGTTGGCTGTTCTGCCACTATAAGAATTGTCTCCTCAGTTTGGGGAACAGTGATATTTAAAACATTCCCATTCCAGAAAACAACCAGCTTTCTTATCACCCTATGACTCTATCCAAGTTCCAGCAACCAGGGATTAACATTAACATGGGTGGTGTAACAAACACATCCATAGTTGTGAGGATAGAGCTTCCGTTTTTAGCCATATTGAGCACAACTGTTGTATATGTCTGTGCCTATCTTGTCACGTAGGGATGCCTACCAGAAGCAGCAAAACCTGCTTAGGAGCACAATATGCTGCATACATCTTCAGCTCATCTGGACTGACCCAGGATTTGGAGGTCCAGTGTGCCTTGACTGCATGCATTCCTTCTCCATTTGCACAAAATGCTTTCCTCCAGGCTTGCCATGCACATTGCCATTAATAGAGGGAAGTACTTCATGTTTTGTACAAGTACATGATTCTCTCATATATATAATACATTGTTAAATTTGTGGGTTTCAGCACACATGGCTGCCTTTCCTCGTCAGGAAGATTTCTGTCTCTATTCAGGCTTTATGGGTAATTTCTACTTGTACATTAAAAGTATATATCTTATCCTTCAGTTCATTGCTACCTAGAGATAAGATATAGACAGCAAAAAATTGCTGTGTGTCCAGTGTGATTGCCTCACAGTCTAACTCACTGTATCTTGCTAAACAAAGAATTAGGAGGTATAATGACATTTTCTATAATTAAACATTAGTAATAGGAGACAAACAAAACACCATTAAGGCTTGGAAAGAAACAGTGGTTACGTGTTACTACATGTTGCAGTTTGTATCAGAATTAATGATTTATGACACATTAACACAATTTGAGCAACTCAGGATGAAACTGGATCTCTTTCCATGTTATTTTTTCTGACTGCTTTCAAGGCAGGCATGTTAAAGCAGCCCAGATCAGGAAACAGCTTCTGACCATCCATCTTAATCATATTCAACAGATGATGTCCCAGGAATTATTAAATCTCATTTCCAAACCAGCAACCTTTGATCCTCTAGGGTTTAGGATGAGCTGTGGAGAAGAGAGGGGAGGAGTGGGGAGCACACATTTCCCTGCTGTCACCACAGAGCTGTGTTGCAGCTTAATATTTGTGTCAGGCACAAATGCTGTGGTTCTCCATGACAGTTTGGATGGGCTCAGATATCCTTTAGTCCAGCATGGTCAGGTTCATTGAGAAAGGGAGTCCCAACTGTCCTGCAAGAACACTGGAAAGCAGCTCTTGCAGCAGCCTAGAGACTACCCATGTTTAATATATTACAAATGCAGTTACACAGGGAAAAAAGCAGGGATTTTGGAGACCACTCCTCCAGATCTCTTTATAAATAGCAGGTGAGCTTGGACCTGGATCAAACTGGCCTTGAGCAGCCTTGTGGATGGGCTTAATTGCACAGTAGGGTCCCACTTGTTTGCCCAAATTGCACCAAAGTCTCCATGCCTAGTGTTTCCCATTAGCTCAAGGCATCCAACAGCTCTGAGCCAGCTAATAAGAAACACACATTACAGGCACTCGGGTGGAAATTGGCCAGATGAATCCAAGCCTTGAAACAAGCCTGCCTTTTTCTGGGTGATTTCTAGACCTATTGTTTCAGTCCTATTTTCAGATCTATTTTTTAAAAACATATTTTGACTGATTTTCACATTTTACCAGCCCCCCCATCTGTATGCTGGGGCCATCAGCCATTAGGCACAGGGATGGGCACTCTAATTACAGGCCAAGCATCAAAGTAAGGGGCTCAGGCAGGGGCTGTATTTCAGGGGAATGAGGTAAGTCAGATCAACCCCCAGGAAAACAAAAATATTTTTCCTGTAATGAGCCCTGCTGCAGAGCAGTGGCTGTCACCTGGGGAGCTGGATAAGCACACATCTCCCAGATCATCCCGAGGTCTGTAGCTTTTGCCTTATTTTCCACTTTTCCCAGCTGGTTAATAAGATATGCTCAGAGTTAGCATAGTTGGAGCCTGGTGACACACTTGGTAGCTGTTGCCAGCTGATGGTCTTCCCTTTTCTCCACAACAAGCGATGCCTGAGCCTTGGATAAACAGCAGCAATGCACTGTTGCTGCAAGGGAGGAGGTTTGTGCAGGAGCCAGTAGCTCACCCACTCACCCTGCATCCAGGGAGAAGTTTAGGAGACACAGGCAGTACTTCTGCAGTGACATTAGCCTCGTGGCCATTTCCCAGATATAAGAAGTGTGAGATTATGTAGCCATAACAGCACCAGAGCAAGACACTTTACAGCAAATTCCTCCTCCCCTCCCACCTTCCTATACCATGTCCATACATTCCAGTTTAGCAGAGGAATAGTGAACAGTCTGACCATCAGATATGTGCTTTCAAGGGTGATAAGTATATTCTACCATTACAACCACTACCATTATATACTACCATAACAAGAATCAAGACTGTAAGGCACAGTCTTGATTCTCATTATCTGTGAGATATAGCTCCCATTCTCCTTGGAAATAGCTAACGTGAAATATGAAAAGCCAATGTTGAACCATATTTAAATCAACTAATCCAGTTTTTTTCCAGCCCAATATTCATATCCCCTGTTAATTGCTTTTTATTACCTAGGTCTCTGGCTTCTCCATCAAAGACAGTGTTCAACTTTGTCATTGTCTGTGAAGAAACACAAAACATGAAATGAAACCTGTGAATTAGTTAAATCAGAAGGAGGAGCAGTGACTTGGAAATGGTGACCTACATGAATAGAGATGGATTTGTATGACCTGTATATCGCATTCCTTTAGGCTAGGTTTAATCGAAACTGGCAACAAGAGCCATTTGTGGTGTAGGGTTTCAGCACTAGATGTTCAAAGGAGAATTAATAAGGTCTGGCATGCTCACGTGTGTAACCACAAGAGGGTCTCCTCCACCCGGAGTAGGCTTTGGAATCCTTTCTCTGAAAAACTTGGAGAGAGGGAGCTCACTAATCAAAGTCTCTTGCATAGATTCACAGGATATCTTGAGTTGGAAGAGACCCACCAGGATCATCGAAGTCCAGCTCCTGGACTTACTGGAGGACACTCCAAGAATCACACCACATGCCTGAGAGCATTACAGCCTTTATGCAATTATGTTTATGAAAAGGAAGGAGCCCCAAGATCCAGGAGCAATGAAACATCTCCAACAGTGGAAACATCTATGATGTCTTGCTGCAAACAGCTTATCAAGGCCAAAGTCTTAACGGCTTGGGTATGCTGACATACCTTACTGGTTGCACTCAGAGTTGGCTGCACAGGTCAGTGGTGTCTCAGCAGTGCACCACTGCCATCAGTGAAGCTGGGACAATTGTCATCCCACCTCTGCAGCGAGGGAGATTGTTGTGGGCACAGCCTGCCTGACCTCCCAAGTACAGCATTTTGGAACTTGGAAGCAAAGGGGCCCCAGTGCAGGTGAGCACCCCTCACACCCTGTGTTGCTTCCAAATACAGAGGCCAGTTGGGACAATGAAATGTTTTGCACTTGAAGGCAACCCTTTTTTCTTGCCTATCATTTTTATATTCTCTTTGGAAAACAGACACCTTTCACAGAAAGGGTCCTATGATCGTGTTGCATCATGGGGCTGACAAAACTGGGGTTTGTTTTGAGGCCAGCAGTACTTACCACAACCACTTCTTTCTTAGGCTTCTTCTTTCCTGCAGAAAGGAAAATGCACATTGTTAATAACCAGAATTTTCTGATGATGACTATAGACACTAAAGCCAAGATTTCCTCAAAGAAATAGACATTCTTGCTACTCAAATGCTGAGACATCTTAAATGAGTCTTACTTCTTTTCAAACGCTGAGTGAGAATCCACAGTTGCCAGTGACTAATCAAAAATCTAGCCTTGAAAAGTCAGTAATGAATGAATAACAATGGTTTATTAAACAAATTTCCCTTTCTAAATAATACAAACAAATACAGAAATTCACCTTTGGGAATATCTGAGCTAGAAATGCAGATTATTGTTTTCCATGAATGTTTGTAGTTGCAAAGCTTGTATCAAACATCAGCTTGGAGACAAAACACGGAAGGGCTGCATTTTCAGTCAAGTAAAATTCACATTGAAGAACAGTTTGGTTGTGTGTGAGTTTGCCACACTGATAACTCATCCCACACGCAAACAAACACAGCAGCAGTGCCATGGGCATCTCGACAGCACAGATTTGTGGATGATACCCAGCTACTTGCTATAATTTCTTCTTGCTCACTCCTCGTCAATTTGTTTAATGGCCTTTCTTTGGAGGACTGTGCCTGGCCACAAATGTGCTTTGCAGCCAGGTGTGCAAAACTCTGAGATGCTGCATGTGGATCTCAACCTGAGCACTGATGGGAAACCTGTTCTGTCTGGCCTTTGCTGCCCAACATTTGGGAATCAATTTTTCAGAAAGTAGAAAGCAAAAAGCAATCATTTTTTGGAAATCAGCCAACACTGAAATGTCTCAAGTTGGGCAACCAAGAGAACAGCTAATTTTGTGGGGTTTGTTAGTCCTGTGTTTTTTCCAGTTGGGACATACTGACTGGGGAAGGGGGAATTACAAAAGCAGGGTCCTACTGAGCCCATATGAGCAATGCTTTCTAGCAGAAATGTAATGGGACTAAAAAGAACAAGACTGCTTAAAAAAAAAAAAAATCATTCTTTTACATGTGCAATTTATCTCCCTGCTAAGTTATATAAACCCCTTTAAAAGGACCAATACTTCAAAATAAATCTTTATGTACATGAAGTAATGGTGTCAAGGGAGCAAATGAAGAGATCAGAGAACAGAGAATTAGAGTGGAGAGGACTCTTGAAGGTGCTCTAGATGGATGGGATTATTTTTTAACAGAGAGCATATAAATTGCGTGTGAAAAATACAGTAATTCTTTAGCATTCATGCCAGAATACCAGACTACTCTGATTTTGGGTTTTGCCTCATAGCTGATAGATTTGAAAACTAAAAGGGCCATGAAATCACTTTGTCAGGCCCCCCATAATTGGCCAGGATTATCTAATCTCAGTACCCTTCAACTGTGTCAAATTTATATCTAGAAATTAATTTACATATTTTACACTAAATCATAAACAAGGTCTTGTTTTGAAGAATTAAAATATAGAAAAGAGGTACACACCTGGAGCGTTCATCCTGTAATGAAAAAAAGATTAAAAGTGTAGTCAAAAAAAGTCATAATTTTGCCTACACAAAAAAATCATTATTTTTGTTCTCTTTCATTTGGCAACCAGAGTGTGTTTCCTTGAATTCCGAGATTTGCTTGATTTGTTTGGTTTCTGGTTTTCCTTTCACAGAAAGCCTGTGTCATTGAATGCTGCTGTCAAACAAGGAAACAGCCCTGAGCATTGCTCTAACACTTCTTCAAGAAGGAATGCTATTAAAATAATAAAGTCTTATTGATGATAACATAATGGATTTATATAACATGGAAAATATATTCTCAGATATTGTCATTTTGTTCCATTCTTGGAGGAAGGTCAATTTTTTTGGATCTGATGTGCTCAGAGAACACCTTTTAAAATATTTGAAAGGTTGTAAATGTTTTTGAAAACATAGAAATAGCTTTTTAATGGGAGAACCTGGCTCCAAATAAATAATTTCCCCAATTAATAAATAATAGCAGTATCTTAGATTCATTTGCCATTTTTATCACAAGCTGCTAAATGCCTTGCACACATGATTTGAACTACAGTCATAGTCATATAATGCCTCTTTACATTTAATCTAACTTCTAAATTGATGTCCAGATCCTGAGAATACTTGTAGAAATCCTTTTATTTTTAAATCCCAGCCACTTAAAGGACTGCTTATCTTTGTTTTGTGAAGTACAAAGTCAATTTAGAGGCAGCCTGGCTCCAGCCCACTGAGAAGGCAGCCAGCAGGGATCTCTGCACTTCCCACTGTGACTCAGAGCTGGTCCCAGGTGCTTCCATGCCTTATGCCAAGCACGAGCACTTAGAGGTACTGTGAAGCTTTATGGGCCAGAGCCTTGTAACTGGCTTGGGTAAAACTCCAGGAAATCAGCAGAAGTTTTGCCAGAACAATGAATTTGGCATGAGCACCAATAATTGCAAGGAACATTGGGATCTGAAGCTGAGAGGGAGGAAAATGCATCCAGTAACTACCCAGATGGGAGCTCCCTTGGAGTGGAGGTCAAATAGGAACCAAAATATTTTTGGTCAGCAGGGTCTGGCACAGGCTCTGACTGAGCATCATGAGCATAGCTGCCTTTAGAGGTCATAATTGCTAATTCCACTTCCACCTTCTGCTAACGCTAATGTTACTAAACCCATGAAAAAAAAGCCACGGGCATATTTCCTTGATTTTGTATTATTAACACCAAATACCACCGTAGCTGGTATTAGCACTTACTACCGCAATAAAAGATTTAAATCTTCGATATAATCACGGCTGCTGACAGGCCTGAGCCATTTCTGTCATTGCCAGGTGCTGCTGGGGACTTCCCCAGGGTGACATTTAGGAGGACTCACAGAGGCGTTCCGTGCGCTCTCCCTGCCGGAGGGCAGCGGGTGCGGAGCCGCGCCAGCAGCAGGAGCCCCAGGTAGCCCAGCAGCCCGAGGAGCAGCAAACTGCCGAGGGTGATGACGAAGGGCACGTACCACGCCGACGGAGAGTAGAGGTTTTCCCTTTTTGTCACAACAGTGAAGCCAGGCTTTTAAAACAAGACAGGAAGAGTTCCTCAAGGCTGCATACTGACGACAACAATAGCACCTTTCATCTGCCTGAACTTCTGTACAGAGGCACCCGGCCCGAGCTTGCCCCGGGGCTCTGCAGATGATGGGCAGAGGGAGGGTGGAGGGAGACAGTGACTCATCCCATGTGCCTGCCTGCTGACTGCCAAGGCAGCTCAGAAGGCTGGGATGGACCACTGGGCTCCTGGGGCAAGAAAAAGCAGGTGAAATGGAGCCCACCCACAAGGCAAAGGGGACGTTCCAGATCATGTTTCAATACCTTATATTAAAACAAGCATGTCGTGGAGAAGTTTAAAAGCCTGAGAGGCAGCCTGTAAGCACATCGTTGGAGGGTGGGCAAGTTCAGGGAATACTGTCATTACTGAGATAATGTTTTCTTGTTACCTAAGGCAAAACTGGAAGTAGGTCATCTTCACTGCAGTGATCATCCAGCCTGCTTTGTAAGAGGAGTTGAACCCTAAGGAACTGGGTTATTGCATAAAAAGAAATGAAACTCCTTCTTTTTACCCAGTGACTTGTTCCAGAAGGGAAAACCACACTTCCTGAGCGGTTGCAATCTCCCACATCTTCCTGAGTGTCAGGAGACACATCTCTGAGCTGGCACATCACTTGGTGCTAGCAACTCATTCATTAAGGTCCCATCCTGAAACTATCCTCACACATTTCAGACATTACTCATTCGTTCCACCTGGTTCATTATGTACCACACTATCAGGATCATCTACTGAAGTTTTTATTTCATTTTCTGTAAGACATTTGTAATCACATTGCATATGAAACTGAGCAGGGTATCTATTTCTTTCCAGTTTAAGGATAATTTTGAAATAACCTATTTAGTCTTGTCAAAAAAAGATACATCCAATCCTTAGTGAAACTCTCAAATAATATCACCACCACCACTTTATCCTCACGTGGACTGAAGTCAAAAGTGACTTTTTGTGACGGAGCTTCTTTTCTACACTACCAGCTTTCCAGTATCTGACTCATCAAATTGCTGCACTGAACACATGTAAAGAGTAGGGATGGGAGAACTTGCTTTAATGGAAGTGTTCTTCTGGAAAATAGCCTGAAAGTGGAAGGCTGATACCTCTGGGGAGACAGATTTAATGCTGTGGTATGTGGTTGAGACTTTGTATTTGTGGTAAAGCACAGGAAAGAAATACAGAATAAGTTGATTCAGCTTAATTTTTCATTTCTGCATCAAGCAGGGGGAGAAGAAGGCAGTGAAAAAATCATTTATTCTTTCCCAAAAGAGTATTAGATAATAACAGGGTTATTAATCAGTCTGAAAATTTGGATCTAAGCATTTTCATAGCAAAGCAATCAGACTTGCATGTGCTGTTTGCAGGATCCTTTGGTTCTGGCTCAGTTACCAGTAGCCTCTAGAAGACCCAGACCATTTTACAGCAAAGGGCTCTTTTACCACTTCACTTGGAAACTCATACTTTCATTCCTGAGTGCAAGAGAGAAAAGGGTAATGCCACGTGCAGGCAGGCAGGGAGTGGATGGACTCTGGAAGATGATGGAAGATGGTGCAGCAAGGCATGGAGGGGTGATTGCTACAAGGATAGGGAGAGAGTGGTTTGTACCCTGAGGTTGTGTCACGTCTACAGGTGAGACAAAAGCAAGCTCTCTTCACATCCTGCACAAGCCTGATGGAAATCAGCTTCAAAATCAAACTGGTAAGCCAGAGCTCAACTGGGATGGCTGTGCAGAGGAGTGAACAGTATTGCTGGGACACAGACCCACAGCTCCACGGCCTGTGCAAGGTTAGACCCTACTTGGGCTGCCAAAAGCTCTGCAGACTTCCTCAGCTCAGCTATGGACCACCATATGGGCAGGGAGCTCAGGGAAAAATCCATCCCATCCCTTTGGATTTGCTCTCTGAAACCTGCTGAAAACTCAGTGATACTCTGAGGCTGTGAACCACGGCTTCAGTTCTTGACATGCTGCTCCAAGTTTTACATGACAGTGACTTCAGGGATGGGAAAAGGACCCTCTCAAGTGCTGAGGATTTCTTCTTGTTGTTATTGTCTGTTTCAACTTTGGTAGCCACAGATTAATGTGCTCCAATGATAAAGAAGCACACAGAACTGCAAGGCAGCTGGTGGAGTGAATAGCTTTGAATAAAAAAAGAGGTAGTGCAAAATGCATGAGGTGATTTTAAGGTTCCAGGCAAAGGTTAATCCCTGCTCTTTCCTTATTAATAAAGCTGCCAAAATCTTTAACTTTCCAGTTGCATGGTAATGGCAGTGTGCCCAGTCCTTTGGCTTCCTGCCCTTTTTGTTTTAGAAACTGAAATACAAAACACATGTTATGACTCTGTACCTGGGACTAATCCTTCATAACACTAAGCACATCAACCACCTCTGGCTTCATCGTAAGAGCACAGGGCTCGGAACCTCCCAGGACTAGATGCACTCTAGGTTTTTGCTTTCCTTTTGCATACATCTATTCTCTATTCTTCACTCCTGTGGAGATTAGTCCATAAAAGAAATGCAGAACTGGACATAAGTTTTAGTGAACTTACTGTAGTGGTAGTGGCAGTAGTCGGGTTTGGGATAACTCTGATGCTTAAAGTCACAGTTCCAGTTTTAATTAACTGTGTAGGTTTGTCCCTGGCGGATACTAAATTGTCGTCTGTTATATGGACGCGCAGACTGTAAATCCAGTTTGTATCAAGTCCACTCTCATAATCAAACCTTGATGCGAGAATCAGACGTGATGTGTTGGAGCCAGCACTTGGTGAAAAGATGAAATGACTGTTCTCATTGCCTGCAAAAAGGTAACACCAATATGCAAAATATTTACTTTAATTCTACATTACAGTAAATGCGTCTAACAAATGGTGAGGTGTGGTGAAATGTCAATGACCAGAAGGGCTCCTTCAGCTGCCTTTGTACCATATAAAATAATTTAAAACAATGCAGTCATAAAAGCATTACAATATAAAATAAGACCCTCTATGGGGACGTAGCAGAGAGGAGGCTTTGGAAACACTTCAGAGCCATAGGGCACACAAAGAGGTCACCTGAATGACCTGAACTTTCAGCCTGGGAAGCATGCAACAACATCCAGCTGATGTGAGGACCCTCATTCCACTGCTGGGGTGTCCCCAGAGTGTCGCTCCAGCCTCTCTCCATGGCATCTCCGTCTGCCCAGAGGCAGTGGTCTTTAAAGAGGTCCCCCAGAAGAGAGTTCATGACTCAGTGACATTCATTGCCTCCATTGCTTTGTCAGCAGCATGGAGCAAGGTGGAGAGCTCAGAAATGCTGGCTCCCCACCCCTTGCTTTCTGTCCACTGTAGCTGGAGAGCTGCTCATGGCCTGGGCTGCAGGCAGACACGATTTTGAAGGCCATGCCTATTTTATGGTACCTATTGTACAGCCATGAGCTGCTCTGTAGCTCAGAGGCCAATGCATGACACAGCTCAGGTCTGTAGCACCAGGACACCAGTGTGGTTAGACACTGATTTACCAACACAGCCATGGTATGGATTCGTGTCACGGATACCATGTCCACAGAGCTCCTTCTGTGGCATCAAGGGGCTGCAGCAGGACAGAGATTCTCTCTTTTGATGCTCACAGCTTTTTACTGGAACCTGGACATTTGGTCCCTTCTTCACAGCAGTCACTTCAGCAACAAAAGAAGGAATTGCCCCAAGAGAGTGCATTTCCATTTTTGTGAAGTTGTGTCATCCCATACCACTGCAGATCTCCAAGTGGATGCAGCTGACAATGAAGTTCAAACAAGGATTTTTAAATGAGGGTTTACTGCATACAGCATGGACCTATGACATGCAGGTTCGAGCAGCTGTTTTGAACAGTGCAGCAGCATCTAGAGGTGAGATATGCAGAATAACAGAACTTTCCATCGTTTCTCAAGATTTACTCAACTGTAATTGGAAGGGAAATTTGACACTGCACACCATTCCAACTCATTCTTCTCAAATTCTTGTCTTGAGCCTATTGATTAATGTGGCAGGCAATCCAGCCTTTCAAGGGAGTGGTTCTAGCTGCTAGCACCAGTTAGCATTAGCCAGCTTGTGGAAAGAGTGGCAATGTAATGATGTGCAGAATTTGTGGATCACAGCTAGCTCACCATGAAAAGTAGCACACAAACTATGTTAGGTTTTTGTTTATAAATATAAGTGAAGCATCAGCATTCACTAATTTTTTTCACTCTTCCCACACTGTGACACAGTACCTTCATTAATGAAGTAACGGAAAGACCTGGGATCAGAATCACGATCTTGACATTCAATCCTGAAACCATTAATATTGGTCCCAACAGCTAAGCTGACTGGGATTTGAAGTGAGAAGAAATTGGGTGAACAAACTGGTTCTTCATCATTTACTTCCAAAACACTCACAGTTACCTGGAAGAAAAGAGGAAGAGCAAGCTGAAGCTGCTTCAATGTGCTGAGACATAATTTTGTTCATTTCAGAAATTGTTTGGCTTTGCCCGTTTTGTTCAACAACTGTTGAAGAGCACTGAAGTCACCTTCCAACCTAGCTCCTGCCAGAAAATGTCTATGATCATTTGTCCTCCAATTCTTCTTGTGATCAGCACTCTTTTGGGATCAGGTTCCTTAACTGAGCCATCTTCTAAAGGTGAGGGGGTTTTGAGCTGATATGTCTGACTGTTTAAATAACCTGAATAGCGTTGTTGTTAAAATGAGAAATAATAATAGTACCATACAATCATTTAACTCCCTTCCAAAACTCTCAATTTGCTTCACAATTGAAAAGCTTCAAATAGCCTAACAATTAGTTAGGCTTCTTAGCATATTTAATAACCATTCAGAGCATGATCCATGGAAGGAAGAGTGTTTATAAACTGTTCCCAGTGAGAGAGAAATGCTGATAATGGCCTCCTGCATAGCTGAGAGCACCTGGAGTGGCACGAGCTGTGTTTGATGTCATCTGGGATTAGCGAGCTAAAAGAAAAAGTTACCCTTCTTAAAGTTCTTTCTTCTAATGTCTGTTAGTCAGGCAACAGACAAGCTTGCCATTGTTAAAAGCTTCTGATGCTAAATTGTCATTAATCATTACCTTGAAGCATTATAGATGATAAAGAGATTAAATACCTCCTAGCTAGCAACCTTGTAGGTGGTGCTAGGCTGGAAAAGCCAACCTAGTACCTGTGTCATCCCAAGAGATGTGCAAAAATCAAATGTAAAGCAGTCATGAGGTAGAAAATGTGAAAAGAAATAAGTGAGTCTGTCTGTGAAGGACACTGGGATTCTTTGAAAGAAGTTACTATAAAATACCTTTGTGGATATACCATCTATACTTTTTCTTCTGAATAAAATAGGCCTGGGCAGCAAACTTAAGCACAATCCTGCTGTTTAAAGTTATCTTGGTGTCTGGCATGGTCTGAGCTCCTGCCAGATAGCACCATCAGGGAAAAAAGTAGATCATGGTCAGGGCAAGGCACAACTCCAGCAGGCCAAGTGGACACAGTTCTACTAGGCTGGCCCTCTGACATTAACCCAAGAGGCAGTCAAGCCTTCCTCCCATCCACATCCTCTCTGTATCACTCCATGAAAACACAACTCTGATGCACTGCAACACAATTCTCATGTGGACACTTTGCAGGGAAAAAAAATCACAGACAAAATCAAAAGTATGTTTGAGGGCCAAGGGACACTACACAGGTTCCAAAAAAGATTTGCCACCAAGCATGGCTACAATTAACTTGTGATACCTGGCCTCAAGACCCTGTTCTTTTCCTATTTTCTAGGACCTCTGAACCCATAAAGAGTAACTTGAATTGTCTAGGACACAGAAAACAATTTCACTGCCCAGGTAAAATAAGAACAAAATCTGAGAAGCAAACACCACAGTTAAAAAGATTAAAATATTATTTCATCCTTTTTGTAAGAAATAAACCAACACTGAGTGAAAAACACCTCTTTCATTTGAGGGGAGAGTTGGACTTGCCTTTTACAGACCAAAGTGCTTTGCCCAATCTTACTGTTCTTTCCAGAAAGAAGAGAGAAAGATGTAGGTAAAGGGGAAGAAGTAGAGTGGATTTACTCACTGATGCTGTTGTAGACTTCTCTTGGTCTGAGGCCTGTACTGTGAAAATATGTTTCTGAGTTGTTTCATAGTCTAATCTAGCTAAAATCCTCACATCTCCTCTCGTTGGGCTGATCCAGAAGATATTTGTGTAATCCCTGGTGCCTGCTCCAGCTATAATGGAGTAAGTGATGACATTGGGTGGCCAGTCCTTGTCTATGGCATGCACTCTTCCAATGCTAGATCCAACTGAGAGACACAAAATCCATATTTCATTAACATTTAAAGTAACAGAAGGTACAGATGAAACTGAACTAAAGATTTGGTTTAGAGTTTTTCACCCAAGAAAATTAAAGCAACTGTGTGAGAAGCACTATTTCACTATGGTGTGCTATGGCTGCCCCGTGCATGGACTGCCAGCAGTAAACACCAAAACACCAGAGTCTGTAGGGAACCTCAGTTGAAGCGCTCTGTGCCTAGGCCAAGGGAGTCCTCATTCATCTGTGTCAGTCTATAAAGGTTTCTTTGCACCACCACAGTCCCTCCAAAAGGCTAATTTAGCAAGAGCAGCAAGACAGTCTAAAACAGGACATCTGAGTTCAGTTCCTGGCACTGTCACAGATTTCTTGTGCAATTGCTGAATTTGTCTGTCTCAGCTTCCATCTGTATAATTGGAGTTTTTGCCAGCTTAGTCTATTTAAGGGTAGTAGGTGGTTGTATGGTGAGACCCTAGCTGAACTGGAACTTTGAGCCATTTGCCTCATTTACATACATGAAAATTCATTTAGAACAAAAAGGCACTTAACAAAATAACATTATTCCTATCATTTACGTGCTACTTACTGTACCTTTAGTAATCTCTGAAACACTGAATACATAAGATAAATTACTGAAGACTGGAAAAAATTCATTCACTGGCTTTATCCTGATGTAAATGTAGATGATATCTGGAAATAAAACAGAAGATTAAATCATAGTTAAGTATGGCTGTGAAATTTTCCCATGCATATATTCAAAATACATATGGTATTCCTCTCTCCATGCTGTTACAGCACGGAAAACTATGAAAAGAAATGTAAAAGTGATACTTGCTTGAGTAGTTAGGATGGGCAATATCTTCTACCCTGACAGTCAAAGTATAAACTTCAACTCCTGGATTAGCTGGGTTTTCTAAATCAATAGTTCCAGTCATCTAAATTAGAAAGGAACACAATTGTATTTATACCTCCATACATGAAGTCACAGTACACATGATGACAATTACTATTTTCAGCATTCCGTAAGTGTAATCTGCCCCTTGGATGTATAGAACTCTGTTATTCTACAGGAATAACGCAGGCTATTAGTCAATTCCAGGATTGAATTCCAGGCTTTTTCTACGTGCTCACTCTTCTGCCAACAAAATTTCTTCCCCTTAAGTGCAGAAAGTTTTATCATTTAGACCATAAGGTCTTGACCTTTTACTAGTCAATTCAAAGCATGTGTGGGAGCTCCGGTGGTGTAGTGGTTAAGCATACGGCACAGTAATTGCCGGGGCCCGGCTGGCGATACTCCCCGGGCAGGCAGAGCTCCTTAGCCCTGCAAGGGGGCAATCCGCCTACGTCCTGAGGAGGACCTCAGCTGCCACTGTCAAGAATCGCTTTGGCCCAGCAGAAGAACCTCGGGATTAAAGGGTGGGCTCAGATCTGCGCGCCCTGTGTCTCACCTAAAAAATCCAGTGCGCAGGCTGGAAGGTCTGAAAGGAAAAAGAGGCCTTCCCCGGATCTTCGTACACGAAGGCTGGCCAGCAAAGCATGTGTAATGAGCTGGCTATTTACCGTGTCCTTTGCTGGCACAACAAGGATCTGTGGTTGCTAAACAGTAACAGTCACTCCTTGAGCTCATGCCTGCAGACATTAACTCAAGGTATCAGCTCCAGCCACAAGTGGAACAACTAGGTCTAGAAACCAAGTTGTTACTAAATGGTGGCTCACACTGATTTAAATCCTCATCTCCTGAGCTCTCAGTCTTACTGCAGAAGCCTCATAAACTTTGGGGCAGCAGGACTAATATATAGGCACCCACTGCTGGCTGTCTCTGCAGGGAAATCCCTGGAGGAACAGGTTACTTCATATAGTCTGTACATTGTACATACACAGTGATCAAAGGCTTGATTGACAACAGTCATATCCTGTGCAGCAAGGAAAATGCTTTTTATGTTGGCAGATGAAGCAGCTAAGGGCAGTGCTTCTTAACAAGGAAACCTCAGATCCAAAATTAAAGAAAACCATACAAAATGATTTTACTGCTCCTGTAGCACTCTTTTAGACAGAATGCCTATTTTTTTTTGTTTCCCTTTTTCTGTAGTTGCCCACAGTTCTTTTTAAAGAAACAAAACAACCACCATTGCACGTGTCCAGGAACTGGTGGGGTTCTGTCCAATGCAAGTTTGCCAGCAGCTATCAGCATAAGGAATTCATATTTTGACATGCAAAATCACAGAAGTGCAAATACCACCATACTTTTGCGAAAATTTGCCACTCAAAGTGGGTTTAAAATTCTGACCAATTACCGAGTTACTGAGTGTGAGATTTCTCAAGTATTTAAATTCTTCATGCTGAATAGCAAGGATCTTCCACAGTCTGTCATGAGTAAATGGGTATGAAATGGCATCAAATTTCTCTGTTTATCCATATCAAAGTTGGTGCTTCACACTCCCCAAAAAAGAATATTTTTTCAATCATATCTAGCACATTTATTTAAAACTGGAGAAAACAGTCTCTGTTCACTAAATTCTGTAGAATCCTTAGAAAGCATCCTATCAAGGGGTATATAGTTCACAACCAGTCAAAACAGTCATTCTCCACATCATACCTATAGTGAAATGGATTACAGCAATTCTTTTGGGGTTTTTCGTACAATGAATTAAGAAAACCCTTACAATATTTCATTACTTGACTTCTGCAATGGGGTAATCTAACATAAAGCCACAAATGACTGACCAGAAGTCTTCCAGACACAGTCGACTCCAGAGCAAAGTTATTGCTTCCAAAACCAGATAATCCAGTGAAACGAAATTGGTTGTTTGATGAATCAACATCAATATCTTTACAGTAATTTCTAAGATCAACAAGAAATGTCCCAGGAGTCGTATCTTCATTTGCTTCCTTCCTGTTTAAAACAAACACATTTCCCATCAAAGCAACTTCTATTTCTCCTTTTGAATTCTTCGTATATCACAGGTCAAAACATTGATTTATTTTCTAAGTGAATCCTAGATCTAAATGCGTAACAACGGAGGAAGCAACCCAGAATCTGACCCATATGTTGTGATGGGTAGGTGATTGCCCTGTAGAAGGGGCAGGCCAACAATAAATGTCCATTTGAACCTCCAGCTGTAGGTCTGGGGATGTGCCCTGGTCTGCACACTGGTCTGCAGCAGCAAGGCAGCACCACGGCAAGGAAGAGACTCCCTACCTGAAGGCAGAAGGATTGCATTCTGGTGGGTTGTCATTGATATCATCAACAATGATTGTGATCTCCATTTCACTGGCAGGGCCACTGCTGGGCCTGTCCTCCACCTGGACTATCAGTGAGATATTAGGATGGAGCCGCAGTGGAAGAGCATCCCGGTCAATTCTCCCAGTCACCTGCAGCACTCCAGTCGCTGTCAGAGAGCAGCCAGATAGGTAGATAGATAATTAGATATTCACCATGGGGGAGAGAAACAAATCATCATGGTGCATGTGCAAGATGACAGGGCAACTCAACAGACAGGTAGCAGATTAAAAAGTCTTCTGTTGTGTGCAAATCGCGGCTGGTTATTTTTTTAAAGTGATACAAAATGGCTCTGAATGTTCTGGGTAAGATTAATGGCTAGACACCATTGCTCAAAAATATGCCTTAGCAGGCCGCAGCAGAGGGTTTTTAAAGCACTTAGGTTTCCCTTGCTCTCAAGCTTCTAGTAGTGCAAGCCAGAGTTGACTGCCTTCACAGAGTATCAAGGACAACAATCTGCTAATGCCTGTCCTTGCTCCCTAGCTAGTAAGACAGCTTCATTTTCCACTGTTATCATTTAAGCATCCTTCAGCACCTCCAAATCTACTCATACATCAACAGAGCCGCTCTTAGCTGTGACAGACTGTGCCAAGTGCTCTGGTCAGCCACTCACTTAATACTTTTTTTCACTTCTGTTAGCCTCTGTTCAAAAATAGAAGGATTTTATGGCACAGTACAAGTACTATTTCCAGAGCACAAAGGAGTTAAAAGAACAGTGCATATATCCTCTGCCTTTTGGAGTGTAATTGAGGAGGAAGGTAGCAATACAAGGCCAAAGGGCATAGGGAATACAAAGCATTTAAAGACCATCCTGATTCCCCATAGTACTGTGTTTTTGTGGCACTTCTTACAACTGGGATAAGCAGTTCTAAAGCAATAGCAGACAAGGAGCAAAGCCATCACTGAATTCCAGTCGTGGTGCAAAAACCTATGGGGAACAGATTTACAGACCCTAGAGAGCATGAAGAAGATAGGATCAACATGAGAAAGAGGACTCTTTTGGATGGTCTTGCCTGAGGAGGGTCATGAACAGAGCAATGAATCTGAGGTGTAGATTTGCTGTGCACCACAATGCTAGAGAGTATTTCAGACAGAAGGGAGGATATCATGGTCTAACTACCTGCAGCTGTTTCAAGAGCCCCAGAAGGGTCACTGCAGTGCCCAAAGATTAAAAAGAAGTCAGCAATCTTCTGCTCAAAGAACCATCACCCTCCAAGTCAATATTTGTCAAGAAGTCACCTTTGGTCTACGTTCTTCAAGATATCTTACCAAGTCTTGGTCAGCTGACCAAAGAATTTGACCCTAATAAGGGACTGAGCATTCCTTATTGCTATAGGGAGCCACAAAATAAAGTAAGTCTATTTAAAACTAAGGCAAGAATAATTTCTCCAAAGTAGATAGTCCTTTTTTTCTTCAGATGTTAGAAGTCACATTTTTGTTTGTCTTACCTGGATTTATGGAGAAATATCTGTCAGATGACTGGATGCTGTAGAAAAGTCTGCTGGGAGAGTCTTCATCATCAGGATCTTTAGCTGTTATATTGGCAACAATGGTGCCTGGGCTTTGCTCCTCTGGAATCCTGTACATTCTTTGTGTTCTACGAGATAAAATTCAGTAAAGCACGCATTTTGTTTCCAAGGGCAGCAGATTACAGACTTAGCTGAGCAGCCAATTGTAGCAGCAGAGCCCATGCTGGGCTCAGAGATGGCTATTTGCATGTCTGGATAAGTATCCCAGTCATTGGTTCTGCCAGCTGGTTGTGTAGCAGAAGCTGAACTGGCATGTGTTCATAAAGCATGACACAGCCACACAAGTGTTCTTCCCCTGCAATTTTTTCACAGTAAAAGCAATTTGACTTTCACAGAACCATGGAAGCCGAAGAGGTAAGGGGTTGTTAAGTCGTGCCATCCATCTTCCTACAGAGCTGCCAGCTCATAAAGCCATTGACTTTAATTCTTTCATTTTGCAAGAGAAAAGCAAAAACATAATAAGTAATGTAGTTAATCATCTTTTGGGATGAATGCTGGAGCCTTCTGGGGGGCAACAGTATTACAGAAAAGCTGAGTTGTCCCGGCAGGAGGCGAAGGCAGGAAGGAGCACTCTTCTGTGTGCCCAACAGATGAACGTGCCTCAAACTCCCAGCAGCATCTGTCTGTCTGATGCATTTTACATTGGGAAAATGGTTCTCTACTGCTGCTGCTTGGTATGCCAGTGCTCCCAAATTTCACATGAATTGAGTTTTATAGGTCAGATATGGTCTGGCAGGCAACTGTGCTGAACTGTTTACAGTGGTTGCAGTTTGATGTTCACATGGGTACTCAGGTGGACAATTACAGTACTTGAACCACACGCAAAAATAGTCATGGGCCAGGACACAAAAACGGTGCAAGGAATTTCAGAAGACTGGTTTATATTACTGAAACCCACATGAACACACACACATCTTCTCAAAGGGAGTTGAAGGTCCTCAAGAGTTCAAAAAAGCATTAGAAGTGTGTTTCAAGACTAAATAATTTTTACACTTTTTAAACATCCTATGCTGCCACTTAGGTAATTGACTGGTCTGTAGTTTCCAGTACAGGAAAACATGAATCCTTTGTTGTTCTCTGAAGACACATCATGGGGCACTTAGCAATTGGAGCAGAGAATTGCAGAGACAGAACAAAAGATCCCATAACTCAAGGGCCCCACTTGGAATTTTTAAAATGGTTAAGGAGACATACTATCTTCAACTGTTCTGCCAGATCATATGAAATGAGGCAAGCATAACAGTAAAAACACCTAACTTTCAGCCAGAAGAAAACAAAGAGTTTATGAAGCCTGTTGTGTCAGTGTATTTATGAAGTTTCTATCCCAGTCTTGGCACTGGATCTCTTCCTTCCTTTTTCTCCTGTTGCTTCCTGAGCCATGCAGAAAGAAACAGATCCCACTCACTACCACAGCTCTAACTGGTTTTGGAAGTAGGAAACTCTCTGGGCCCACTGGAACCCCAACTCCAACCTCTCTGAACAGCAAACTCACCACAGCTCCACCCTCTCTGCACCCTGCAGCGGTCGTTACCCCATCTCCACTAGACCTTTTGGGAAAAAATGGGCACATCATTGAGCACATCATTGAGCACATCATTGAGCATATCCCCATAGCACAAAGCACCAGCATAGCAGGGGAGGAGTTCAGGGCCACTTCCTACTCAGCTACATCTGGGATGTGTCCTGTTGTCCATTTGTCTGCACCTGCCAGTGGCTTTTAACAGGATGGATCAAGCAGACCTTTTAGTCACTGCAATGTAATTGCAAAGGAAGCGTATGTTTGTTTTCTTGTCTTCTCCTTTGTGTTCCTGACTCCACGAGTTTTCCATTGATTTCAACAGCCACGATTTCAAAAGGCTCAATGCCAATATAGTCTTGTGAACACCAAAACCAGATGTGTTTGCATATACTATGGGAACAATTAAAAAGACCCTTTGAAACTCTATTCTTGACATCTATGATCAGGGTAAAATAAAAGAGGTTTGTTAACTTGTCAAGTTTCCCCAGCTCCCATCCCAGCACTAATTATTACAGTGTCAGGAAGTACTTAGCCCCAGCGCGAAGCTCACATTGTAGCAGGGGACAAGCCATACATATGCATATTAAGGATAGATCATGAAGTGCATTTAACCTAAAATTCTTTACAATCTGAGCTGCTTTTTTTGGTCTATAATGCCAATATAAAAGGGAGAAGATTCAAACAAAAAAACAGACTGTATTTGAGCCATATGAGTCTTAGCACTTAGCACTTACGCATTCTCAAGTCACTGCAGCTTTCACCAAACTTTCATCAAACAAGTAGATAAATATTTAAAAGAGCTATTTTAGCATTCCAGATACAATGATAAATACACAGAATTGGCAACATTAGGAGGGAATCATCAGTCTAGAGCACAATGTGCAGATGTTGGCACTGGGAAGAGTATTCCTCCTGCTTGCAAAAGTATAGTAACATAGAATGACCTGTTAATGTTATTTGTTACGGCAGGCAAGAGGTTCAAGTATTAAATAGGTAGCAAAAAACCCCAACAACAACAACAATTCATGCCTATTTCTAACATGTAATTATTTTGTTTCTTCAGATTCTTCACCCTTTTACTCATCAAGGTCCAGATCCTTGGCCTCGGCTCAGAAGCCATGCATTGCTCTGGCTCAAGAAAACACCCAGAATATTGTTCCAAACAAGTGGCTGGGACTTCCTGGTGTGGCCCCAGGTGCTATCCTGTCTTCAATATGCAGAGCTGGCAGGAGAGGAGCCATCTTAAATATTCTCAGCAGGGATCTTGTAGAGTCTCACAATCAGGAGACATAATGACAGTGCCTTGAATCCCATCAGTGTCTCATGCAAGTGACAAAGATAAATCAACAACAGAATCAGATCAACTGTAATAATCTTCAAGCTCCTGCTTTACAACCATCCATTGTGCTTTCCACTGCAGAACAGCCTGCTGTTAGCACATGCATATTCCTTCTCATTTTTCCAAATTTTCAATATGTCCTGACTCCATTAGTTTTCAAAAGCTATTTCTGACTTGTGTGTTATGACACAATTTCCTGCTTATGACACAGTAAGAGACAACAATGTTTCAAAAATCACTGAGATTGTTTACAAGTGTGTCTGGGAAGAGGAAGACTGATCAAAAGGGAGACCCTTTTATGTCTAGACATTTCTGCATGAATAAACACCATTATGGTGAAATGCACACCTGCATAAGGAGCAAACTCTATATGATTGTATTCGCACTGGGTGAAATTAATCTCCGTGTCTGAACTTGTCTGCAGATCTTTGCATAGCTTTAACCTCTGTAAATGCTAACAAGTAAAACAAGCTTGTTTGGCTGTTCTTAGCATGAAGGCAGAGCCTGGAAAACTTTAAACTATTAAGAATACAAATAAGAATAAATGAGGGACATTAGGACAAAGCTTTCCAGTACAAGAATAGAAATCATAGCAAAATTAAAATACTTTTTTCAATAGTATTTTGTTGTCACAGTTATTTGCCCTTATATTAAACCCTCCCATTGGTGCCAAAGCAGTAAACCTGAGAAAACACCTACATTTTGAGGGCAATAAAAAACTTTTACTCACGTGGTAAAGTAAGGGCTTTCATCATTGGTGTTAATTATGTTTATATTCACTGTTTTAGTTGAGTTGAGTCCGTCTGGATCTGTCACTGTTATATTTAAAAAGTAACTGTTAAATTAGAAAAACAGAACAAGAATCATTCTGTGTATGTCAGAAAACATTTCTCTGAATACTACAAGCTGATAGGCCACAGGCATAAAATACACTCTCACCAATGTGGATCTTTCTCATAATCAAATTCTTTCGTGGAAAAAATGGCTCCACTTTCCTTGATCAAGAATGGTGCTGTTGCAGGGAGCAGTGAATACTGAAATGCAGAGAGCAAGGAATTAGTCTTTTTTATCTTAAAACATCCCTTCATTTATTCCTTGCCTTGTAAAACAGGCCGAGTTACAGTGCAGCATTTGCCTCAAACTGTGTAATGAAACGTTGACACACAGATGCCAGCACAGGACCTGGTCATCACACCTTGGTCCTAAGTGCTTTGCTTACAGCCCACTGAGAGTCAAAAGCGTTGTGCTGCAACAGAGCCCACTGTGTTCTCCACCTCAATGGACTCCGGGTATGCAATAAGAATTCGCCAGCGAGGGCAGCCAGCAGGACTGCAGTGCTGCAGGCAAAAATCAGCTTTGTGCTGGCTGCATGCATAACTGAAAAGTGAGAGAAGGGGCAAGGCTGGATTTGGGGGGACATAACAGCTGAGGAGGAGGCAATGAAGTTTGGTAGTCCAGATGCTGGAAGAGGGCAATGAGGGGAGAGTGGACTTTCACAGACTACATGACGATATAAAGCTGAAGGGCGTTCACAACAGCCCAGTGCTGGAAGAGGTGGGACACAGCAGCAGACACTTTGTGCATTGCACAACACAAACAGGTACCACACCAGTGCAGAGGTGTGGCAGGGAGCAGGGCACCCCAACACTGCATTCAGCAATGAAAAATGCAGCATTGTGCTCCCTGTGGCCACAAGGTAGCTATTACACACCCACCACGTCTTCCCCTCTATCTTTCACATGCCAAGGCAGCACCAACAAGCCCTCAAGGACATTTCCTTTACCACTGCAAGTGTTAATAACACACAGAAAGTCTGAAGTATGCAACAACAGAGGGACATGCACCATGCAAATAACCTGCAAATGCCATTGATCTGCCCAAGGATATAATAGCATTTCTTTATTTGCAGTTTCTTATGCCTCAGATGTGTCAGGGGTTAGAAGGCTCATGGAACTCGCTGCCATTGCTTTCAAACACATAGCAGAGCTAAATCCCCACAGCTCTACTTTCATCCTCACCAGCTCGGTTTGACTGGGCAAAGACTGAGGACAGACTTCAAGCTAATTTCTTTCTTGAATAACACTAAACATTGAAGTAGCATCTTCAAATTCAGTTCTTGAATGTGGTGTATTTCATAAAGCTAGACTCAATAAAGCAAAGACACAACACATTTCTTAGTTAAGTGCAGTTACTTTTCTCCAACTACCAACTTATCACTTTCCAGAAGTTTTTCTGCATACCAAGAGCATTTTCAGATCAGCCAACACATTTTCATACCTGAAGGTCACAGTTTGTCCTGGGATTGTCAAAAACCCGATATTCATTTAACTTGTGATTTCCTTACTCTCTCATTTAAAAGAATTTACACTGTGATACAGAAGATTAAAAATTTCATTTACTTTTAAATACTCTCATCTACAAGAAACATTTTGCAAACCTTTTTTTAATTTTAGATTCACTGTTTCTACTGTCTCTCTGATTAACTATATCAAATTATGCCTTAATATCCCTTAATTTTGGAAGGCTGAGAACTTAAAATAGAGTTTGTGTCCAAACATTAAGGATGGTTTTTCTTAGTTTGTTATTGAGAATGCTTCTTTTTTTCCCAGATTAAACTTTTTCCTGTGTTTCTGATAAGAAAGGAAGTTGTTGAAAGATGATGGAAATTCATATTTCAGATACAGTGGATTATATAATCTCTGGGGTTTTTGTTTAATACAACTTACTTTGAGTTTTGCATTTTCAGGATCAGCTGCATCAACTTGGTAAATGTGTCCTGGAGACATCCCTTCCAACATATAGATCGTCACAGCTGCATGGATATAAGTGTACTCAGTGTTATCTGGGTAAAAGTAAAGGACACAGCAACAAAGAGACTGATGCACTGAAGGTGTTGGGACATATTACTGCCTGCTGCATCTTCTCACTTCACAAGTGCAATTCCAGAATCATCATAAAGATCACAAATACTCAAAAGATAAAAAGAAACCAATTACATATGTGTAAACAGGCAACCATCACTGCAAGTTTCAATATGAATTGTCCCCTCAGGGGAAGGACTGATTTTTCCGTTGAGCTGTTCATAGGCTATGGAGTCAAATTATACATTTGGGCTACACCTGTGGGGTTTTTTACTATGCAGATGGGGAGAACATAGTCCTGTCCTAGGTCCTCATCACCATCCCCTTCCTGTTCGCATCCTGTGCCCTGCCAGGAAAGCTCAGAGCCTTTCCTATTCATTTCTGCTTTTGCTTTACACCTGTGAGGCAAATAAGTAGTGGATGGTCTGCACTGACTTAAATGTTTGCTTTACTAAGAGTGATAATTCAATGCAAGGCACATTTCTTTCCATGCCAGGGATTCTCACAGCTGGGCTATCCCAAACTGGACCACTGGCAACAGGCTTGTCTCCTTGGGCAGAGCAATTAACAGGACAACAGGTCTTTAGATCACATTATTTGCTTTATGCCCTTTTGTATCTGCTGGATCTGCTCTTTCTGGACTATTAATTTCCACTGTGACCCCTACTGACTGCTGCTTCTCATCAGAGCAGTTGGAATCCCAGAACAGCATAATGAGTTGTTCCCAGAGGACAACAATATGAATATAAAGTTTAATGAGAGGAAGATGCTTTTCCATAAACAGTGAATGTGCAATTAGTGTCTAATTGTGGCTGGTACTGTTAACTAAAGCCACACAGTTAGACAGATCAGACATCTGTGCTCACCAATTTATGGCAGCTCTAGCTGAGTTAAGCTGATGCATTTATTTGTAACAAGCTCCCACGTAGTGTGTTTCATGCTGTGTCGATCCCCTGAAGTGTCACATTTAATTATTATTAGATTCCAGTGGCACCCATGATATGCAAGACACCAGCTACAGCAAGAAGATGGCACAGCCTCTTCCCTGGGGGAAGCTAATTTGCTTTACAAACTAAGTATTGTATGGAATCGGGGATGTCAGTATGCTCAGGAGGCATCAGTGAGGAGGGCTGAATGTGAGCAGGCTGCTCTGAACCCATCCCGGCGCAGCAGGCAAAAGTAAGGCTGCAGCCGTGCTGCACTGCTCCTGTGTGGTCAGTCCAGACCGGGGTGGGTCAGCAGCCAGCTCTGAATACCTGCCACAAAGGGATCCCAGTTTGGTATTTTCAGATTTTTTAAAACTGTATATTGAAGTGCTGTTGGGATAGGCTCTCAGTATTTATGAAATAAACTGAACTGTTCTGTCTGCATGTGAACACATAATAAATAACTCGTTATATTCTGTTGCATCTGGTACAATTTTTGCAGGTCTTCTTCATTAGCAAATAAGCAAGATAAGATCTCTCAGAGAGTAACACAGTTATGCTCTATCCTTTCTATTGATGGCAGTGTCATTCACATCAATTACAGCACGAGGTGCAAAGCCTGCACTGGCCACAGCTGCAGTCCAGGCTCTCCATTCCTAAGGCTACAGCACATTCCTCCCATTGCATCTTTGCTCCTGGTCTAAAAGTAAACTTGGTTAACATCAACTGCCCCGTGCAGAAGAAAAAAGTCTCTCCCTCTTTCCATTTGCACCACCATAGATCACAATCTCTGACATCTCACTCTTAAGACTGATTTTCCACTTAATTTCTCACGTGAAGGTGCAAATGCAATATGCAGATATAAAACATCTGCAAAACAATGTTTTTCATGGTTTTCCCACAGAAATTCTTGCATATACAATATACATTTGTTGAAATTTATCTTGCTTGTCCACATACATATTTACTGGCATAATTTTTTCTTTTAATTCTTCAGGTGCTTCAAAATGGTTAAATAATTTTTTAACAAAATTTCAAGAAAATTAAAAGGATATTTCCAGAGATGAAGCATACCAACTCTTGATGTAAAACAAATCTCTGATAAAAACAGTGTCCTCTTCTTCCCTTTCTTTCCTAAAGCAAAATGCTTAGACTACTTTAGCCACAGGCATTGTATGAACTATTTTTTTTAAGATGACATCATCTTTTCAAGTATTGTTCTTTTCAAATTCTACCATTATCTTACTTTGAATTGCCATATTTCCTCGAAATACAGGATCTTCATTTTTATCTATTACTTGAATAGTCAATATCTTAAGATCAGTCCTTCCAGTTGTATCTTCAACAAAAATCTGCAAATCAAAGCTCTTTGGCATTGTTTCATAATCTAGGACAGGGTTTCCAGTGGTAACAACCTGAAAATAAAAGATTATTATTAACACATGATGCAAGAGATGAAAGTTATAGTCCAAATGAGTGAATAAAAATAAAGGGACACTTTAAATCTGTAAAGAGGGAATGTTTTAGATAACCTTTAACTTATTGGCACATTTCTCATCAGTGGCAAAAATGTGACAGAAACAGAGTGAAGAGACTAAAATGTTGTGGCTTCATAGAGTAACTCAAAGATCTTTTGTGTGAGGAACACTTTGAGGAGGAGAAAGCCTGGAAGGAGCTGCCCTGCCCCACAGGCCATGCTTTGTCTTCAAGCTCAGGACTACATCTTGCAGGTATGTGTCTGTGCCAAGTGTTTTCCTTTCCACACCAAGCTCCAGGAGCAGTCAAGGTGTGACGAGACTGAGAATTCGGAGGAAGCCTTGCAAGACACAAGGGCAGCTTCACTTTTTCTGTGAGTTAGGAGCATGAGGAGGAAGATCCTTTACTTGAAATAAGGAGTGTGGAGGCAGGAGACTGTATTGTCTAGCCGGTACCAGAACCTTCCTTGTGTAACCTGTATCTGGGAGAAGACTTGCAGGAAAACCACAGAAGAAGGGAGTTTCATGGGTACATTGTCTGAGAGAGGCAACAGAACTCTGGGGAAAATGCTGAACAAATTGGAAAAAATAATCTAGGCCTTAAATTTTGCAAGATTGACAAGGCAAACACTTGCTTTGTTTTGTTTTTGTGTTTTTATTTCAAAGGCTTCCAGCTCTGCATATTGTCTCTTAACATGGAATATGTAAAAGCATGAGACCGACATTCAATGAAAAAAACATTAAATGCTATCATTCTGGATTTAGGATGAGTCCAGAGCAACGGGAGGATGCTGAAAGTCATATGCCTTAGTCTTCACTGCTGAGGCAAATAATAAAACAAGACCTTTCCTTTGTTGGACAAGAAAGGACAAGGTGACTGTTAAGTATTTTGTGTAGCTAAAAAACTGTGAAACTTGAACACAGAAGCAGGGTGCTGTGGAACTGGAAAAGGAGGACAGTTGGGGTTCAGGACTGTGTGTGATGAGTAGCATGTCAGTGTATTTACAATACTGCAGAATAAAGAAGACTGAAGAGGATGAAGAAGGAGAACAGTGAAAAAATCCTTGTGTTTAGATGAGATGCTGTGGGCCAGAGGACAAACACAAAAGTTATGTCAGCACAGTTAGAAGACAGAAGTCAAAATAAAGCCAGTTGACAAAAACAGTTGGAGGAGAGTGAACAGAAGCACAAATGTTTTATGCCTTCTGGTACATAAAACAGCTGCTGTCTGGAACCTTGTGGATCTTTTTGTTACAGTACTGCAGGAGAAATTAACTGTGTCCTGGATGGTGTCTTTTCCTCCTGTACTGTACAGATATAAGTTTACCCTAAAAGTGATGCTAACACAGAAGAAACATTCTGAAAAGCTTGTCACACCAGTGGAAACCTTGATGTCCAGAATGAATGTTTGGTGGACATCTAAGAACAGTAAACACATGCAATGAATTCAACATTTTAAACAGTCCTGTTCTAAGCAGAAATTATGTGCTCTGGAGATTACCCCTCCAGTTCACAGCCAAATATTTCCATTGGTAATGTAGCTACAGACAAACTAAATGTGTCTAAAACCACATCTTCCGCCCTCCTTTATAAAGGCCTTGGAAGTGAAGATGTGAATCTAAATGGTCTCTTTCTAGGTTGCTTTTGTACCTTTTTGGGAACAGCATGCCACTGGCATAGGCTGTGAGCCACTGTTCACCTTTACTTCAGGCAGGATCAAAGGCACACACTTGAAGGCAGGACTGCACACTCTTGAAGCAGCTGCAGGCTTAAAGGGGATCTAGAGTCACCCCTAAACTGTCTATCACTCGTCCCACATGAGAATTTCACTGCTCCCTGCTCCCCACCCAACCACCAATATATTCAGAGAGCACCACTAGGAGCACCCAGGTAGTTTCAGGCAACAGTAGGTTTTCACACATTCCACACATCTGCTTTTGAGAACCTTCAAACAGGAGTAAGGTGAGGGGGAATGGACAGGATTCAGATCTTAGAAACTGCGACTTTCCCAGAAATCTCAAAATATATCAAGAAATGTGATATTGCTTTTTGTTGCTGCAACAGGACTAAATGTGCTTCATAAATATTGAAGAGCCTGTCCTAGAAGGTACTTAGCTAATATGAAAATCCCATAATTCTTTCATGACATACTGCCCTTTTCTATATCTTAGCAAAGATTTAATGGCAGTAGATAGAGCTGGGGTATCTGGTTTTGAATCACATAATTTTTGTGAAATATTGTACAGATCTGCTACAATGTAGCGTAAATAATTAAAAGAAGCAATCTTCAAATAAATGAACTAAGAACACCTGTGTATTTATCCTTGCTTTATGAGTTGTAATTAGCACTCATCTGCTAATTTGCAGAATTTGCATGTAGCTTGCTGTCCTGAGTTGCAGTGTATTCTATTACCATCTTCATGAGCTGTTGAAACCAGGTGGAGCAGTGCTCCCTGCCTCCTCCTTCCGGACTAGCTCCTGGGCCCATCAGAACCTTGCCTCATGACTCACAGAAAACTCCCTCCTGGACTATCTCCTGTTAATGGGCCCATCAGTGCTTTGCCCATGACTCACCTTCCCATTGTGAGATGTTCCACCCAGAGGGAGGAACCAAGCATTTCATCCTGGATATAAGCTGAGATTTCCAACATCACAGACAGCCCTTACCTACTGGGCTCCCAGAGGACAAGAACTACTGTTGGACTTTCAGGTGAAAATCAGACCCTTTTTTCTAGAGGATCACCGCTTCAACAAGACCACTTCATCTGGACTGCTACCACCACCCTGATGAATAGAGGGTCAGGTTTTATTCTGACTCTGTCAGAATTCTTGTACTTTTGCTTTCTTTTATTAATTTTCCTATTAAATTATAATTCTGACTTGCAATCTCTGGTTTGTTTTCAAACTAGTATGCTTGCTTTATGATTTTTTCATGACTGATATTCACTGGCACAAACTCTTTGTTCTAGTCCTCTGAGTGACTCAGGAAACGTTCTAAAAAGCTTGAGGTCAAAAATGCTGAAAAAGTGTTGAGGTCAAGCAAAACATATAAAGGTTCACAGGCCATTCTGGTAATGTGGCTGTGGTATGAAATGGATTCAAACTGGTACTTCAGAAGAAGAAGTCTCCAGTCTACAGCTTTTTTGGCCATCCATTTTCATCCTTGTGTCACCCTGCACTGTGCTAGAACCGGAACTTCTCAATGAAAAAAACCAAGAAGGATTTTTGTCATTATTTTTCCTCCAGATTAACTTCTCAGTCCCACTTAACAAGCAGCAATGTAAATTCTTGTGCATCACAACATAAAAGTGACATGAGACAGGAGCAAACAGGTATAGAAAAGGACCATGTTTTGTTTTGCAGCAGAAGGGATTGCTTTAATTCAAATCGCCAAAAGAGAGCTTAGGAAGGGAGTCCTACATTACAGATTCTCTGTCAGCAGAGACAGTTTAAGGGATGTATCCATTTCCTTCTGACTGTTACACAGGAGTCAAGGAAAGAGCACAAAGCAGAGTTGGGGGAGGTTTAGGTTAGACATCAAGAAAATATTTTTCACCCAGAAAGTGGTTGGGCACTAGAACAGGCTTCCCGGGGAAGTGGCCACAGTAGCAAGACTGGCAGAGCGAGAGAAGCATTTGGACAATGCTCTCAGGCATGTGGTATGACTCTTGGGGTATCCTACATAGAGCCAGAAGCTGGACTTGATATTCCTGAAGGGGCCCTTCCAGCTCATCGTATTCTATAATTCTATGATCTCTTCAGGTGAGCCAGTCCATGTGTTTGTAAGACACACCCTATGCTTCACAGGGGAAAGAGGGTTTTTTTGAGAGGTTTTTTAACCATTTCACTGACCTAGCTGGGAAGGAGTAAAGAGCCAGCAGAGCTGGCACAAATGAGCTTTGTACTCTGCTGGGAGGCTGCAGCAGGGGAGGCACAGCAGCTCCCCACACGCACATCAAATCCATGAGCCAATGCCACCTAGGGCCACAGACTTAATTTTCCCAAATTTTCTCCCAGAAACACCAGCAAAGAGAACAAGAGCTGTTGTATCAGTCCTGTGAAAACCTGAACTTTCTTTGAAACACCCAGAAAAGGATATTCAAATCACCTTTTTAAGACTGCACCATTTCTATCTGTATCTATTAAAGCCACTCTCCAGTGTCACTGTTTAGGCTCAGATATACAAGCAAATTGCAGTGGGGTGACAGTTACCATGCATCTGAACACTCATTGTCCGTGACAAATGTGAATCACCTATTTACAATTTATGCAACAATGAAAATCAGCCTGAAGTAATGGAAATTGCTCTGCATTTGCCTGCAATGAATAGAAACAGGTCAAAGATGTGTGGAAGGGTGATAACTTCTTACCTCAAGATAATTCCCTCATGTGTCACAGCGTTTGTTCAGAATCAAAAATTACTCTGATCTGATTCAACTTCATTTATTTTGGAAGTGAAACAAATTAATTTTATTTCTTGATGAGAGTGGCCAAACAGAAGCTGTATGTGGTTTATCAAAGCCACTTTCAATTCACAATGACTTCATACATATTAAGCTGAGAAACTATGGATGAAACCTCAAAACAGAAGCAGGTCCTCCATGTCCTTCTTCACCTCCTATTTTTTAAAAATCACAATTTTTCTATCACAGAATTAACTGAATTATTGTGATGAGTGGTTTTTCCTAGATGCAATTAAAAATCATAATCACTATTGCTATTCATCTGTCATATCTATTACAGCATTTTCAAATACTACCACAGTCTGCATTTAAGATGCTTTTCTGATTAAAAGATGAGACACTGTGCACTGTCAGTGCTCAGTAATCCAGGAAACATCAGCCTACAACTGAAAATTGCACAAGTTAAACTTTAAACTCACCCTGTATTCAAAACCTCCTTTTGATTCAATGTCAAAAGCTTCTGTAAGTGGATTTGAATTTACTATGGTAGGAAGAATTGCAACACCTTCAGAAGTCGATGGAGAAACAGTTACATTAAAGTTATAGACTAAAACACCAGCTGCTGAGTTTTCTTCAACAGTGCTTGTTGCAGGTAAGCCCTTAAGCAATTGGATTCTTCTTCCTGCAAGATGGAAAGGAATATAAAATTACTTCTTGGAATCTTGGGCTAGCAAGTACAGCTTTTGTCCCATAATGAACACAAAAAGCCCTGATTCTCTTTTTACTTATGAATGGGGACATTGCGTGGTAGTAAACCCAGCGTTAATAGCAAAAGAATCAACATTTTCTGTAATTCAGTCCGGTAGTGTTGTCATCTAGAGTGGCTATTGTTAAAGTATTTTTGTTACTGCAACATTTGCCTTCATATAGCAAAGAAGTCAAAAATGTTTCTATTTTTTTATCTTGCCCCCTGTGCTAATGGCTGCCTCAGTTCACTGTCACATCAAAAAGTACCTTGAACCACACAGACCCAATTATTAAAGAAGCAATGTTTTTTTGTGGACTACACTATCTGCAGCACCTATTTCATCTGTTTTCTGTCTTCTAATTCTTTCTACGGCAGCTGTGTGCATGCCTGGATCTTGAGTAGTGTGAGTTAGTAACAATTTCAGGGGTCACATCTTCTGCTCTGAGCAAGGAAGAGCAACCTGGAGTCTTTGGGGAAGACGCAGGCCCACAAAAGCATCTATGGTTCAAAACTGCACAGAAGCTGCACATACCGGTGAGGAGTACAACAGATTAGCACAAGCTCATTGTTTGTCCAGACCTCTGGACTCCCCAAACCAAACTTTTACTTTCTCTGTCATTTAGCTTCTACTGTTTGCTATTTTTGACAAACACCTGTTGTGCTTTATCTTATGAAGAGTGTCTAGAAAACATAAATCAGGACTGCTTTTGATGCCCTGAAATAACACCTTAGTAATCTCACATCCCCAAACCCGCTGACTGTTGCTTGGGGATGCTCCACTGGCTCGTCCAAAACATTCTCCAAGAAAGCTGTCGGTGTTCAGTCAAACTTCCTACACACGGTGTATGCCACCAGGGAGACAGATACTGCCCACTCAAGGGCCTGGATAGACTGTTCATATAACAGCAATCACTGTGCAAAAGCCCCATGAAGTCTTTATTTTTGCTGTGGAGCTGCAAGATAAAAAGCTGCTACAGGAACTAGTCTGAGACCATAAGGGCTGCAGCCCAAGGGCCTCTCCACAGCTGCGTGGAGATTCCCACTATCCCACACTGCAGATACAGCAGGTTCATGGGTCACTGATCTGGCACAGGTCACTCCACTGGGATGGGTCATTCCACTGGCATTTGTGGAAAAAACGGTGTTGGAGATACTCTACAGGTACAGGCAGGGATGTGGGAGACAGTGAGATGGGAACTGCCTGGAAGAATTAATCTGAACAGCTCTTATTGATGTCCTGGTAGGACTGAGTTCAGCTGAGCTGTTACTGATTTATGTCAACAGGAGCAAGACACAGTGAAGGACTAAGTTTTTATTTCTCTTCTTAAAGATTCTGGAAAACATCATCAACAAAAATCACCCATGCAAATTAGGCTGGGCTGAGAGGGACTTCTGGAGATACATTTCCATAAGTGGAGCTGAACTTTGAATGTACTCTCCTGTGGACAGTACTTGAATTCAGTTCAATCATCAAGCCACAGTTCATTAATGGAACCCATTTATAAAAGCAATGAAATAATTTACAGCATTTAGAAATGTAGAAAGGAGTTGCTACTTTTGTATTATCTCCCAAGATTTCATTGGCGGTTTATTCAGAATTTGTCTTGGTAAATCAAATGTTCTCACTTCTTGCTCTTTATTTTTTACTGAAATTTTAGGTGCTGCAACTACATGGCTTATTTTTCCAACCAATGTCATGAAAGCACTCCTTCCATATTTACAAGTCCTTTCTTACCTCTTTACTTTGCAGAATGAAATATTTCTAAAGAAATTTAATATATTATTTTTCAAAATTATCAATGACAATCATTGACAAATGCTGAGTCCAAGACAAAGCAATAATGAGACTAGTTTGGAGAAGCTCATGTGTATTTAAGACTTATTTTTCTGTGATGTACCAGTCCTTAGAGTGTGCTTGAGTACTATCTTCAAGATTTTCTCTACCCACAAACACACAGGTTAGAAAAATGCTATTTTTCAAAGAAAGCTGAAATTGGCAGGCAGCATCCTAATCACAGTTTGGGGAACATCAGGAAAACTACCAAATACTGACAGGTTCTTGAGGGATGCCAGAACACCTTGCGACAGTTCCTTGAGAGCAAAGTGACCCTACCCGAGCAAGTAGCTTGTAGCAACACCAGTGCTTTGTGTGCCACGCAGACTTCAGAGAGTTTGAAGATCTACTAAATTGCTAATGTGCAAATACTCATATTGGCAAATCTCCCGTGTCTTTACATTGATCAACATTAGTGATGTTATCCTACTAACAGTCTCCACAAATTTCTTTCTGTTTGGTCCCGTTTAGTTGCTTGTTTTACTTTATCAAAGAGAAATGTTTTCAATATTTGAAAGGAGGATACTGGAGTATAATCACTAGTTATTGTTTCTTGGAGAGCTGACCTCCTATCCCACTCCAGTGCTGTCACACTGAGCAGTGGCTATTAGAAATGAAGTGCCTCTTCCAACAAAGTGTTTTAGCTAAGAGTCATATTCTCTTCATTATACTGCTGTAACCACAAAGCCCAATCTATTTCAGTAGGAAAATAATCGTTACTTGATTTTTCCCATCCATGTCTGATCCCTAAATATGTATTATAAAGTTCCCAAGAGAAAGTATAACAGCCAACAGTGTTCTAATTTTAGCAGCATAATGAAATCATGTTCTTACCAGATACTCCTCCTAGCAAAATTAGAAAAAGGAGCATGCTCTTCATTTTCTTTACGACCCTGTCCTTCATGTTCTGAGGATGCAGACTGAAGGAAGATCATGGTATATTTTCCCTAGTTTACATTAGCTCCACATAAATTCTTCCTCTTTTTCATGTTGTGCAGTGAGAAATGAAACAAAGGACCCGTGTCTCTAAGGAAGTTTCCAAACACCGTCAGCTTGTTTTCTTGTCGGGGAACTGCTCCTTGCTGACACTTCATTCACAGCCCTGGTCTGTACTTGGGAAAACAGTCATTACTTACCCTTTCACTATAATCATCTTATTCAATGAAGCATTATGAAGAGAATCTAGTATGTTTTAAATCTGGAAATACCCTGCTGCTTTCACCACTCTGGCAAGGAGGTGCTCTCTTCACACACCAAAATCAAATACTCATGTTTTTTAACTCAAACCAGGAACCTGAAGTTTTCTTATTTCTCTGACTATCAGAAAATCACTCAGATCACACATACTGCATACTTGAGGGGGCAGCATGTGTACATGATGAAGTTTGTACAGCTTTGCTGTAGCCGTCTCAGGAACAGCTGGAACCCCCACAGGAATGCACTGGTTCCCTTAGATTAGCCATTTAACTTGCTAGCCCACAATACGACCATCATTTTTTTTAAACTTAGGGCAGTCCTAAAGTTATTTCACGGAGCATAGTAGAGAAGCAGCACTAATACTGGACCTGGATGCAATATAGGTGCACATTAGAATCAACTCATAGAACAATTTTGGCTGGAAGGGACCTCTGGAGGTCACCTAGTCAAACATCCTGCTCAAAGCAGGCTTAATTAAATCAAGTTGCTCAGGGATTCATCTAGTTGATTCCCAACACCTCTTCACAAACTTAGAAGCTCTTCTAAGAGGTAGAATTTTGAGATTCAGATTTAACACAGCAGTGGAGAAACCTGATTGATTTGTGAACTAAGCTGGCATCTCTAGATGTTTCTGCATGATCCTCTGTGGTTGTCCACTGAAAGCTGATCGTGGCTCAGAAAGTTCTGTCTGTGCTTCTGTGTTTTGTACAGCATGAACACATTAATTGAACATGCTAAACAGAAGCAGCCAGTTTAACACTGGGGCAGGCATTGCCTATGCTTGCTGCATTCACACCTTAGACTATGTGCCCCAGAGAATTCTGCTGATACAATGGACTTGGAAAAGAAGCATCGGTAAAACTGACTGATTGGAACTGAACCTTACCTACATATCAGATACTGATTTGAAGAATCATGAGAAATAGCCATTGGATGGCTAATCTGCATCTATTTTAAAGTGCTTCTAGGGCCTTGTGATGGTTTAAAGTGGATGTGGCCACACCACATAATCTGGGAACACAACCTGTAATACTGAGGAAGTTGATCTTCCATTGCCCCAGCCCAGGAAATGTGTGCCTAGACTTGATGTTAGTAAAAAAAGCGTATGGTAAATGTCAGTCTTAAATGACCTATATTACATATATTATTAATATAATAGGTCATTATATGACCTATTATATTAATAATAATGTAAATATATTTATATTGGCAAAAAATTCTAACCTATCCCTTTACCTACCAGGTATTTGTCCATCCCTTCATATGCATTTCCTGAGTTCACAAAGAAGCTTTTTGATCTGACCAGGGATCTCACAAAGGTGAGGTCTGCGTGCACAGGCATGAACCAGACTTGTACAATGTGATGTCTTGTACAGTAATCTTCTAGTAATTACCAGAACACTGTAAAACTGCTGCTAGCTTTATTCCCTCCTTTTAGTGGCAAAATATAACCTATCCCATTATAAGGTTGTTTCTTTAAGTCTTGAAAAAACTATAGAAACATCTGGGATAAATTTTAATGTCTTTCAGATACATTTCTGAATTTCTTTATTATCTACTTTGAGTGATAGGACTGATTCTGTCCTACACTCTGAATAGCCAATCATAATTTTATCCTTTATTTTCTTCCTCTTCTTCTTAGGCTGGAGAAGCAGGGATTGGTTTTTGTGTGGTTTGAGATAGTTTTTTCTTCCTATAAATACATTTCCCTGCTTCTTTATTTTGATCCTCCTTCCTCTTACAATGTATACAGATCTACTTTCAGGAAGGGTTCAATGTCCATATAAATAAACCAGACATTATTTTTGATATAGACACTATAGAGAGATAAAGGAGACATGTATGGAAAAGGCATCGTGAATATATACATGCTTGAAACGCTAGCCTTTCCCCAACTTCACCTGGAAATGTAATGGGTAACTGTTTCAGGTGTTAAGTGAATATCCATGGAGTAGTTGATTTCTGCTTTCTCTCTAAATATGTCTCCAGGGCTTTCATGTAGTTCCTGTTAAGCCTCATGCTTCAAGCACGTTGTAAAAAGAGACTGTAGAGGTGACCATGGAGATGGAGGGAGAGCCAAGTGTAGCACACGGGAAGGAGAGTGTGGAGAGCAGCTCATATGGGTGGAGTAAGGGTGAGCAGAAAGGGCTCTGGCTCTTTCTTCTTCCTTGAGTCACCTCCAGTATGTCTCATTACTTCTCTTTGATTCCTCATTTCTTATATTGCTCTGAGTAGATTTCTGTGGTTCTCTGATTCAACCTGCCAGATTATGAGGCATGAAGTGAAAGGGCAGCCAAAATTAAAAGAGAGCCCAGAAGAGGTTTAAAATCAAGTAGAAAAAAAACATTTGTGCTGGTTAGGTAAATTAGGAAAAGGTGAGCAAGGAAGAAGTTCACTGGCTAGTTTAGAAACAGCAGCACTTACACTGCAAGAAGTTCAGGAATTAGCTTCCTGGGAATATAAAGCAAATAGATGAAGAGGGGTCAAGGCAATACAAGCAAGAATACAACTAGTGAATTTTCAGGCAAAATAGAGGGAAGATTAATTGGAGCAAATGAAGAGATCAAAATAAAAAATAGGGGTTTAGTAATTCTTCGGTTTTTAAGATGATTTGAAACTTTATTTGGAGGGAAAAAAATGCACTTCTGAAAAAAATGTCTCCTGGATAATCAGGTAAAGTGGAGAATATGAGGAAGATGCTACATCACGCAAGAAATTAAAGAATCCTGATTCCACGGAAAAGATCAACAGATGGGAGTATGCAATGGTCTTAGGTTGGGATGTAGAGAGAAAGAACATGGGAAGTGCGGACTATGAGATGGGAAAGGGCAGAATTTGACATGCAAGCTTTCAATTGCCTGTCCTCAGGAAAGTGAGGGATTTCAACAGAGCCCAGCTTCAGCGAAGTAGTCTACTTGCATAACAAAATGTGCAGGTTCAGGACATTTAGCTGTTTTCTATGCATTTAATTCTCCATCAACTTCCAGTCTGTCAACATGAAGGAACATCTCTTACTTTTCAAACACATCAGAGGTTCAAGACATAATTTTCCCATTAATGGTTATTTCAGCCAGAGTAGTGGCTCTCTTCTCCTTAGCCAGCTCATGGGAAAACAGACTTTAATCTTTAATCTTACTGTTAAAATTAATCAGCCTAAGGAGAATTTTTATGTACCTGATCCAACCAAGGTTTATGATTATTTATTATTGTTATTTCATTAATTACATTACTGACACTGTCAGGTTTTATTTTCATCTCCTTTATCTTTAAACTTTACAGCTTCTCCATCCACTGCCTTGGTAACCTTTAATAAAATATTGAAACAGTACCTTAGCATCCTACACCAGAAACTTATGCACTTTTGGTTTTTCAGCTAAAAGCTTCCCTGTATCATTTGTGAGTGACAAGAATAAACTAAAAGTCATAGAGTACTACCCATGCTACCTTAATCTCACCTAATTCAATCTCATCCTAGCAAGGTCGATAACCCATATAATTACGAAAAAAAAAATCCCAGACAGGTATTTTTCTGGTACTGACTTGTAAACATGTAATCCCCGTTAGTCACTCCCTTGATAATTAGCTTGAAGTGTTTGTCAATGAGAAGTGATTCCATCCCACCTGGTTCTTTTTTGGAGATCCAGGTTTAAGTAAAGAACAGCCTAAAATCTGGGTGAGTGCACACAGAAGGCTGAAAATTATGCTGTTGTCTGTGCTGAAAACAAGTCCTCTCAGTACTCCAGCAGTTATACTCTCAAGACATGAAAGCATTTGCCAGAGAAGAAGGAATCCTGAGAGTCTGTCTTTTGCAACAAAGAATGTGAGCATTTATTTTAGGACCACCAGGAATATGAAAGGCATTAAGTTAGCAGAGACTGTTCCGATTCTTCCCATTCCCCCCCCTCTATCTAGACAAATGTGGACGGAGGCAGACAGATGATTACAAGGACACGAATTCAAGAAAGCTCCAGAGGTAGCTGAATCCTCACTATGTAAAGATCAAGTGACATCAACAAGGCCACACAGAAACTCCAGAAAAGCCAGAGGTCTTAGTCCCACTCCCAAACTCAATCATGACAACTGTAAGACACCACAACTGAAAACAACACACTGTTGCCAAATGTTTTTCTCTTTGGGAAGTTCTTGTGCTGCTTAAAAATACATTCGTTATTGTAATTGCTTGGCCACCTGAACTGTTCGGTAATACATAACCAAGGATATGAATAGCAAAAGATAAAAATGCAGCAAGAAAGAATGCTCTGGAAAAATATGGGTACACAAAATCTAAGGTTTCTATGTACACAGTGTGATGCACTTCACTTAGGTATTTATCGTATCAAGAATTAAACAGGCCATTGCACTATGAAACATGAAATACCTTCCCTGTTTTATCAGCAAAAAGCATTTAAAGGCAACCTGATATTTTAGCACAAATAAAATATTTTCTATTGACTTTGAAAAAACGACCCACAGAAAAGCGTGCAACTAACAGAAAAGAGCATGGCTGGGCACAGGGTGAGGGCTCAGGTGGTGGAGTTTCACTTGGAGATAGATTGGTTTTCACATGTAAGTTCCTTCATCCTTTGAGCAAGAAGAGTGAGAGTAATTCACTACTTCTCAACAGTGTGAAATTTTGTTTGTTTATGGTTTCAAGAACCTTGAGATCTTCAACTGGGCCTTGCGGCTCTCCAGGGGACCAGAAGAGGGATGTGGTGTGTAAGGAAGAACGTTTCACTCTTCCTCTTTGTTTCAGAGTACTTAATTATTGGAAAATCATTATCATGTTTGTATCATTATATTATAATGATACAAACAACAACAACAAGCCTGATTATGAAAGAAGTCATTTCAATAGACCTGGACCTCAATAAAGTGATCCAAAGGCAAAAAAATCCTAATCGCACAAAAGAGATATTCACTGCTGGCCCTGTTCATTGCTGTCTATAAGCTCCTTGGCTAGAGAAAACCTTTAGAAATAACTCACAGGGATAGGGTCAAATTCATCATCCTAGGGTACAGACACAGAATTCCTTTTTTTACCGCTGCTGAGTTTAAATTATGCTGATTTTACATGAGAACAAACATGAGTGGAAAAAATAATCCACTTACAATTGACATGAGGCAACATTATATCGGAGTAACGACTTGACCGAATCTGCCACCACATTAATGCACAAAGGCAGCAGGAAACCAGTGCAATATTCCAGATGTATATATTTCTTGCCTGTGGATTTGCGCATCAACATCATGGAACAGCCTGAGACCATAAGAGCTTTCTTAATGAAACAGAAGATCCCACACAGTAAATCTAGTGTCCAATAAATGTTTTGACAGAGAACTGTGAAGCTGTAAAGGTAGGTGGATGAATGCACAGAGATTTTAAAATCTGCAGCCCAGATTGAGCTTAGTCATACAAAACTGTTGGCTGTTACAATATGAGTTACATGGGTGATAACAAGGAAACAAGGTCAGGATGTGTCCCGTTGCTGCGTACGGCTCCCCTGACCATTGTAGGAGCTGAGGGAATATTGCCATCTAGTGCCACACAGAAATCCAGCTGTCTATGCAGAAAAGAGACATTTAATTCATGTAGGCAACAGTTACAAAGCATCCTAAAACCCAGGGATATTATGTACTAGGGACATCATTTTGGTCAGTGTCTTTGCCAGGCTTGTTATTAGAAATGGTATATTTTCTCCTTTAAAGAATGACTGTGTTGTGGGAGCCAAGTCATAACACTCTTGAGGAAAGACCCTGTTCACTTGTTCTGAGGTTGTGAAATAAGTGCAAAATATTCTCATAGCAGTTTAGCAAGTAGCTGCCAGAATGATGGGATGCTGTTGAGAATGGGATTTATCTTTCCTGTCTTGAATTTACTAAAACACAGACCTGTATATGCTTTTGTTATATGGTCACCCTGGGCTTCTTTTGGAAATAGAGGCACTACTAGGGCACAACTGGAGTGACCAGCTTTAGCTGTTGCATTTCGGATGGGAAGTGCTGTACTTTTGAAACATCTGTTTCTCTGCAGAGACAATAAGGGGGGTTTGGGATGTCTGGTTCTGATGTTCAGATCCTTTGAACCTTCAGTGCCTGTCTCTCTACCATTTTCAAACTAGATAGGCAATAATTTCAAGGACCTGTTGGTGGAAAAATAAATACCACTTTTAGACTTCAAAACCCCATTATTTCAGTTGTGTGATTCTCATTCAGGTTGTGAGGGACACATGTACTCACACAGAAGCTGTTGCTGGCCAGTGCCAGGGTGCACTCGCTGCTGGGCAGGTGCACTGGGCCATGACACATTTCATATTCACCTCTGTGTGCAGCAGCATTATGAAGTTCCTCTGGTTGTCATGCCCGAAAGGGCCTCTAGGGATGACAGAGTGGTTCAGTTCCCTTCAGCCAAAACCCCACTGAGCCCGACATGAGGGGGTTTTTAATCAGTGCATACACGTTTGAGATACTTTTAATGAGGCCATCAGCTCACTTATCTATGCTACCAAATACATGCCAGATTATAACAATTTTCAGTCATTGCCCATCTGAAGCAGATTCAAACCAGTTCGAATTTACAAAAGCAATTTGAAAATCAAAATCAATTAAGTAATCAAATCTTCCAGCTGCAAATAATGTCCAGATTTCCAAGCCAGCAAGATCATGTTTATATATCTTAACATAACTTAAATGTCCCACCAGTACCTCTGAGTTAACTGCCACATTATTGCTTGTGGTTGTGACTTTCCCACTATTTCTACCCACTAGCCATGTAAAGGAAATGATTAAATCACAAAGAGGATCAGAGTCAATAATGTAAAAGAATATTGTTTTTCAATCTGAAAAAAGACACCCACCACTCCTTTTCTTTTAAATAGCATGAGTGCCAATTATGCAAGAGGCTGCTAAGTTAATTGGTTTATATTTTAAAAATCCATTATTTCACACCATCAGATATAAATCCCTATATTAAATATAAGTCCTTTCCTTTTCTACACTCATTTTAAAGATGCTGCAAAAAATGTGTATCTGAAGTTCCTCCAAATAAGGAATTATTTAGGGAATAAAATGTCTCACAATAATAGTAGTGTATAAAGTTACAGATGTCAAACTCTGTCAGGATTTTTAGGGTTATTTTCTTTGCTTTTGCTCATTTGGCAAAGTCCTTGTATATGGTATTTGAAAAGAAATAAAATATGTGCACTCTCCATGCACATGAGCATCCATAATGTGAATTAAAACTCCACCTAAAAAGGAACCTGAAAAGCAAAAGAAGTAGATTTATAAACACATTTTAAAGCACCTAGAAATGTGACTTTCCAAAGCCCTTAATCTTCATCTCAGTTCCTCGTAACTAAGTTTAGCTAAAAAAAAATCTAAGCTAACAGCTTCCAGAAACAAATAGCAAGAAACTGGACGCAAATTCTGGAATTCCCCCATACCTCTTAGTCCATAGGACACAGACTGACCTTTCAGATACAACACAAACCCAACTGATTTCCTCAGGCTCTTGCATGAAATGAAGCCTGACTCAGACAGTTTGGGTGTTCTAGGCACGCAAGAAAGGATTACTAACATTAGCTCAATATCTTAATTGCTGTACTTAAGAGGCTGCATACTGCCAGACCCAGCACAGACAGAATGCTCTCACTGACTTCACTGGGATCTGGATCAGCCTTTTTAGGTTTGAAGGAGCAGGGGAAGCGGCAGAAAAGATGGATGGCAGGTTTTACCTGCTGATACACACAGCCATGACTATATTGACATTTGCACCAGCTGAGCCTTTACACCAGGACCTGCAGTTTTATGAAGCTGTGATGTAAAATGGATTCACAAATTGTTTTCCTGCGCTAAGGAGCAGCAGTGAGATGACGTTCCAAATCTCTTTAAGAATCAAGAGGTGAACACCCCAGAATGTCCACACACCCAACAATCCAGTTGGATGAAGTCTTAATACAAAGAAGGGTGATGTCCATATAGGTTGAACATCAGCACTGATTAATCCTTTGTTTCAATCAACATTAATGGCAAGAAGCAGGGTTTGCCTATTTTGCTTTACTGATATTTGCAAACCTCTGAGACTACTTCCTTGCATAAAAAATTTTTCTGGACATGGGCATTTTTCTTGATGAAGCCAGACTAAGCTGCACAGTCCACTCACTTGTTTCATATCAGTGTGGGCTGTCCCAGGCTCATGTACCTGCTCAGGGAACTGGATCCATGAATCGAGAATGGATAGGAACTGAGCAAGTGGACAACTTGTCCAGGAACAGATGGTCAGGAAATAGGGGTCTGGGCAAGAAAATTCCTGTGGAATCACAGCCTGAAACACACCCCTTGTTTACATTCAGAGATGCGGAGAAATGATGGTCCAGGTTGTGGGATACACCAAGAATGGGTTTTAAAGGCCTTGAAGCCTCTAATGCTGTTGTTGTTTGTGACTACAGAAATTTAGCCTTGCTTCTGTTAAAAAAAAAAAAAGTGCTAAACATTATACTGTTAGGTTTTTTCTGTTGAATTAAATGCTCAGAAATAGCAGAGGGCCAGTCACCATGTCCCAGATAAATGGTTTGTTTGTAGCAAATTATTTGCTATTCTTAAGGAAAAATAATTTGATCGAGTGTCAGAAACCAACCTGCCAATCTTGACGGATTAGCAGGGTTGCTGCTGTTAAAATAAATTTGTTGCCAGATTTGTTTACAAAACTTATTTTTTCAGGGATGGGTCAACTTCCTGGAATTTGCCAATCTTTTGAATAAATACTGGGGGGGATTTGTAAAATGAGAATTAATTAAAACTTTTCCTGTGAGTGTAAAAAAGACATTTTTCTCAGTGTAAATAAATTGCTTGAAAGCTAAAGGGAAGGCTTTGAAGAAGATAGGTGGAGAGGCAATGAAATCTCAGCACTGCCTTTCCTTCTCCAAACAAAATTTTGGATATAGCAACTATGACTAGGAATTGTAATTTATGTATCAGATTTGATATATCCATTTTTAACTTTCTTCACAGTTCTGAACTGACCTCGAGATATTTGACTTCAGCTTTCAAATGTCTCAGAGATTTTTTTATTTTTCTATGAGTCTTTTTGGTTTGGCTGCTTTTGTAGATGTGCTTATTTTTGGATGCGGAGCTTTTTTATATTGGCTCCTATATATGATTTGTGTTACTCTAAGGAAGCCTTTCAGTATTAGCTTGGATGGGTGGTATCAACATCTCAGACAAAGAGATAAGCTTACCGTCATCGTCCATTCATTCTGCTGGGGTACGGGAAAGAATCAGATAATGAAATGTTTATCCTAGCCAGGGAGAAAACAAGGACAAGTATTTGCATTCCACCTTTTCATTCACTGCAAATTGGTTTTATTGGTGGGATTTCAGGAGTTTTATTATTTTTGTAAGTGATTGTGACTATATTCATATATATTCATATACCTATGAAATAGCAGACAGCAAATCTTCTACTCTTTCATGTATAAATTCAAGAAAATGTCACTAAAGATCCTTAGAATGATTTTTCGTTGACTCCCTTGGAAAGGAAATCCGAAGATAGGTTTTTTAACAAAAAGACAAACATTCCACCCATTTAGACTAAGATTTTTTACTTTTTTTTTCCTGGCAGAATGTCCCTAACCTGAGAAATTAGTCCTGGAAAAAAGCCTTCAGTGCCACGATTTGGAATACACTGTTTCTGACAAAGCCAGGGGCAGATGTCAGTCTGGCAGTGGATAGTCTGCAAACAGCAGCAACAACTTGAGGGACACCATCACTGTCCAGGTGAATTAAGTACATGGGCCATCAGTAAGTCCTACAAATAAGTTACAAAACAGTTCATGGATTTCACAGAAGACACAGGATTTTAAACCATGCAGTATTCAGGCAAACAGTCTTTCTTTGATTCTTTAGGTGTCAAATCAGAAAGATTGATTCTTCCCAGGCACCTTTCCCTAAAAATTTCCAGCTTTTGAAATTACCATGATTGGGTTTGGTTAGTTAGAGCTACCACACGCTGCTGCTGTTCTAATTAAATTAAACTCCACTGGGTCCATCCTTCCAAAGCCTTGTGCATTTGAGCAGAGTTTCCCACGGTCATATGTATGAAGCTGCATGTTGGCAGGATGGATAAGCATCTCTGCTTTAAAGGCAGCCTCGAGCTTTTGCTTAAAGAGGCTAACACTGCCACTGACAACTAGGAAATCCTGGCAGATAGTCCACATGAATATCTCTTTCTATATTTGCACAATGTCATGCACACTATCAGCACTGAATAAATAATAATCATAGAAACCTGGAGTCAGCCAGGAAATAGCTGTGAATGAGACATTCATATTTTAAAACCTGAAACTGCAATGTTATCTTGCTATGATTCTAGGAAAACTATTCTTTTCCTTTTCCCCTCTTGTTTTCTTTTCCTAAAAAAGAAGAAATGCTAATACTGCTGCTAAAGGTACTAAAAAAAGTTTATTTGGTCCAGTATTACAGAATGAAACATCATAAGTGTTCTGCCTGCTGAACACATAAAACCCCTTTAAAGAGCAAAATGGAGAACAGTCCTGATTTTAAATCCAAAGAATTTTTTTCTAAGTGAACAAAAAAAAATTAGAGGTAGAATACAACTGCATTATATGGGAGAAAAAGGGAGAGTAGCTGAAAAACAGTTTCACAAGGCAATCTCGCTTTTGATAATGTCTTGGCAAAGTTGAATTTTTTTCTAAATTTAATTGCAACTCCCTGTTTAAAAGGATTTATATTACTCATAAATCTTTAAAACAATGAGCAAAATTCACGAGAAATTCAGTCTCCATCTCTATAGAAATTATAATGAAGCACAATTCCCTGTAGTAAAACTAGTTGAAATTGGCAAATCTTATTTAATTCAGACTCTTGACAAACATTTGGGGATACTCCTTCTTCACAACAGAATCATTTGTCTCCTTTTCTGTTCAGATGTAGGGCTCCTATGGCACACTAAGCATGTTTCAAGAATGTATTTTTATGGTTACAGATGAGATTCTTATTTAAAATCTGATTTAATAATTGATGACAGGGATACACACACTTTTTTTTCTTTTTTTTTCATATATTGGTCACCTTTAACAGAAATACAAAAAAATCTGAGATCTGAGGGCTGTCTTGAATTAAGTTAGTCCAGAAGCATTTGTCAGAAGATATAATGGCAAGGATTATAAAGGAGAAGAATAAACTGAAAACACAGAATGCCAAAAATCACCATCTGCTTAGATGATGGGAGTATCATGCTCAAAGCTGTTAAGGTGTTACTAGAGCTGTTGTCTGTTACAACATTAAACAGTTAATTGCAGTTCATGGGTTTTAAGTAAAAGGACTGGGGACTGCTTTTTACCATAGCAACCACAAAAAAGAAATCTCTTCCAGCATGTATGCAACACACTCCAACAAAAAAGCAAAGAAAATAAATACATTTGGAATTCGGCATTTTAACTATAATTATTTGGAGAAATTCCTCTTCCCAAATTTACATTCAGAGCATCCTGGATAGAATTAGAAGCTCATTCCAAATTTATCAAATGTCTTTCCTGAGGGACAAGAAGATGTATTACATTCTGTATCCTCTCCCACTAACAACCGTTAGGATGACTCCTGATGCTTAGGTAAACAGAGTAGGGAAGTGAAAGAATACAGAAGAAAGGAAAATTTATCATGTCACTAATGTGTGGCCACATGTGCTGCAGGCAGGGCATGGGTATAAATGCATCAGTCAAGACCACATGTGTACCACTGCTTACCTTCTGCCACTCCAACCATTTCTGCTGTGTGCTGAGGTCAGCCCACTTGTACTCTTTGAGCATGAGAAACATGTTACAGTGACAACATTTCTGATTGTTTAATTCCAGGTCAGGTCAGGTCAAGTTTGAGAGAAGGACAAGAGAAAAGGAGAGTGACAGTGACATCATCATCATGCCTTAAACACTAACAATCATGCCTTAAATACTAACACATAATATTTGCTGCCAATGGAACTTCTTATCCATGTTACTTTTTGAAATAAATTGCTGATGAGTTCAATTCCCTTTCCAGACATAGTTCCATTTTGATGGAATACTTGTTTTGAGGCATGATTTTTCTGAAGCCTTTGCAAATACCAGACAGCTGAAGAGGCAGAAGATCAGAGAGGGAGCACAGCAAATTACCTGGAACAGTGACCTAAAAGGTGAGTCAGGCAGGTGGAAAGCAATGAGGAGCAAGAAAGAGGGAGGTCCTGCTGGTTGCAAGCCCTAGAGGATGCCCCAAGGGTAGGATTGTATTTCACTAGCCCTGAACTAACTAAAGATTTGAATATGGAAATGTTTTTAAAACATCTATTGTAGCTGCTGAAAACAATTATGTCTGTGGCATCTGCCAACTCTCATAATTATCTGTTGTGGTTTTAAAAATGTGTATGAGAAATTTTGCAAAATCTAGGACCAATAATTCCATGGCTGACACAGCGTGCTCTTAGACTCTTACACCACAAGGGTAGTGTGAGAACTGAACAGAACAGTTGGCTACATCAAGATTCAGATTGACAAGATAGACTGAAGGGGTTTTGTCAGCTGATATAAAAATTTCCATGGGCAAAAGTATTAAACCCTGAGTAAATGGAGGAATTCACCCACGTATGAGCACTTGAGAACCCAGAGATGCCCTTCAAGTTTTCCCTCTACAAATCCAGAAGACACAAGTTCATGGCTCTGTGTACCTGTAAGTTCTCCATACCAGATCGTTTCTAACCCCTCCAATGTAGACTCATCTCTCAATTTCAATTCATTTTTTACTGCTATTAAATACTGTGTTATCAAGGTACTGTTGTTAGGTCTTTTCACCACCAAAACTCACTTTGTTTCCATACAACATCTAACTTTGTTTATAAGAGCATGATATAAGTTTTGCTCCATTGGTTACAAACAACTTTAGAAATATTCAGAAGTACCCAACTCTACGGTGATATGAACACATAATTCAATAAAATGCCACTGCTTATGCTAATGGATTTGAGTGAGTTGTATCAATTGTGCTAATTATGATGATGTGTGAGGACACAGAAAAAGGGCTCCACTGCTCCTGTAGACAGAAGAGCAGACACTTCTTTTCATAGAGAACTGACAGTCAGTATACACTTAGACAAGTAATCTACTGCAAAAATTTTCAGCCTGTTATACATAAAGCATTCTGATTTTGCCAGCTTTCATATATCACAGGCCACAGTTGTAATAACATTTTGAAGTCACCAGTAGCTGCAATGCCAATCTCTTCTTAGCGCAGAAGGAAAAACAGGCATTGTATTATCAGGTTATTAGAGTCCTTGCATGTCAATATGAATGCAAGTAAAATTCTAAGAGCTCAGATTTAGGATCCACAGAATAAGATTCCAATTCCATACAAGGAGGAAGAAGAGTTTGTGCTTGGCTAATGGTTTGAATTTGAATATTTTCAAATAATCTACTATTATTGTTATACATTATTTGGCAGAATTAAACACAGACAGTGGGAATCCACAGATACCTGCTGTCTCCTAAAGGAAAACCACTTTTTTGTCTGTCAATTGAAAGATTTGGGAAACAACAGCCAGTTCTGTTTATAATCTTGGATCAAATGGGTATCTGAAGTTGAATTACAAGATTCTCAAATGCTAATTTTGTCATGATTTTTAGTCATTTTTTCCCCTAAACCACTATTGTTCCCTTTTCATCGATCTTGTAACTTTTGCGTATACCAGGTGTCACACGCTGAGTATCTACAATACTTGATTCAATGCACAGATCTGCACCACTGGATGTTATTAGCCAGATAAAACGTTTGATGGCCATAGATGTACTAAGATTCTCTTAATCTGAGCCTGCAAATTTGCAGTCTTAGCTCACCGGTGTTTCAGAAGTATGCACCCTTCATAAGTAACACGGGATATTCTCAATAATGTCGGAACTATTGTCTTCTTTACCAGCTATGGTTTCCATTTAAACCCGAAGTATTATTAGTAGTAAAGTTATACTCTGACTGCTTAAAGGAAATAGTGCCTCAAGAACACCCATCAAACCACAGGTTTCCAAAAAATAGATTAGCAAAGGACAACCTATTTTTATCATTAAAAATTTAATTAAAATTTTTTTTGATCTGTGAAACCATAACTGAGGGCCATCCACACCCAGTCTCTTCAACCACATTGCCTTTGTAAAAGGTCTGGTTAAGGCTGATGACAGAAGTTCAAGGCCCATGAGAGGTTTATATGTGCACATCAATGCTTAAATATCACACATAGTTTTTACATTGGGTGCCTTTACTTGTCAAGCACATCACTAACTATACCCACTTCCTGCTAAGGCATTTGAGATCCATTTCGACTGAGTACAGGACTTGCAGTGCTTTTCAGAAGACACCACCTTTGACTCTTCCAGGCTGCAATGGGAATCTTATTAGGACAAAGCTCCTTGCTAAGCTAGCACATTGATGCAAGGAGCTACAAGAGAATTCTCTGCACAATAGATGAGACACAATTGATTTCTGGCACTCCACTTCCAGCCTCAGCCAGAAATACAAGATGAACAGGCTTGCTTTCTTCTGTGATTTCAACATGTCTGCTTCCTGTATGAGCTGGAAGTAGGACATACCATAACAACTGTTAAAACATTTCAGAACCTTGAGCAAAGTGTGATGGGAACCCGCTTCTGGAAGCAGCAATGGCTTGGGGAGCCATTTGAGCAGGCTGGGCCCTCTCTGCTCTCTGCTGATCCAGGGACCAAATGTGACCTTACCAAAGGTGTAGCTGTGTGACTCTTACTCAAACCTCTTTTCTGGTGGCCCCAAACTTTCACAACCAGGCTGAAGGACACTTGAGTGACTCCCAAACACTGAGGGACATCCCTCGCGGCTGAACTCTTCTGGCAGCCCGTGGGTGCCTGCCCTTAGCCAACTCACACATGGTGCCTGGCCCTGCCAGTGATGAGTCCCTGTTTACTGTGGGGATCAGTGAGCTGCTGAGAGAAGGGGACAGCCTTGGCACCAGCACTCATGGAAAATGAAGGAAGGGGAGGTAGACCCCTGTGCTGAGGCCAAGGGGCTCCAGCCAGGGCCAGGGCAAGGCTGGGAAGGCGAGCTGGCTGCTGAGAGGAGGGGAGGAGGAAAGGAGACTTGCTCCAAGAGGTGAGGAATCGCTAGAGAGGGAAAGAGGGCAACTCCAAACAGCTTGCGATAGAAGAGGTAGCTCACTGGTGGCAGGGGGAGAGGTGACTCAGGACTGGTTCTCCACTGAGGAGAAAATGAGAGGAAAGTAGGGGATAAAAAACAAGGCAGTGTAAATTAAAAGACATGGTCGCCTCTGGTGAGGCAGTTGGGACCAAGTGGGAGGGCGGTGAGAGTAGCGGAGAGGGAAAAACAGGCCTCAGACTGGTGCTTCAGTAGAGTAACCTGGCAGGAGATGAAAAAACACCATGCAGGGTTAGGGTAAAGTGACAGAAAAGTGGGAACAAAATCCAGAAAATGGAAGCATTTGGGAGAAGAAGGGATACAAACAGGACAAATATGGTAACTATGTTGAGAAGGAACAGGAGGAAATTGGTTACAACACAGCAAAGGAAAGGCAGGAAGCTGCTGTTGTGTGCTGCCAAAACACGTAAATGTAGCTGCTGAATGGAAAGTTATAATATACATTATTCATCAGGGCAAACTTAATTTTTAATGAAAGAATACTTCTATGCCTACCTCATGAGAAACGTGTGAAGATCTTTGGGGACTCATGTTTTGTGGTTTTGGTAATTCACATGGGCATTGTGAGAGAGCAAAGCACAGGAAAGCAACACACTATTTGAATGCAGACTTCATACTGAGGCAAGGTAACTTTCTCCATCCCCAAGTGGTTTTGTATCTCAAAATCTAAAGAACTTTGCTGTGTCTTTCAAAAATGCAGGGAACTCCTACAAGTTTCTTCCTTTCTGTCTCAACTGGATGGTTAAGAGCCTTCCCTAAAATTTGGATATGGCCTTTGAAAATATTATTGTTACTATTTTTTACCAAACAATCTCCTTCAAATTAAAAAAGAAAACAAACAACAAACCAAACAACAAACAAAACTGATAAATATTTAGTAAGTATAATACAAGTGATCTGCTGCACCAGTGCTAGATATGTTTAATAAAGTTAAGAAACAGTAAGAAACATGCAGCGGTGTTGTTTCAAAACAATTTTTCCATGGTCTTCCCTGAGTACCCACCAATACAGGCAAACTTCATTTTAGTCTGTCAAGTACTCTTTGACCTGTCATTAGTGTCTTCCAATTTCCAAAACATATGCACTAGTCCTCACTCTTCTTCAGTGAATGCACTCCTCTGACCTGGTCTAGTGCTCAGTTCCTTGCCACAAGAGCAGCTGATGAAGTGTTAGACCAGAGACTCTGGGTAGTGTGTTTTAAGAAGGGAGTTTGAGATCCATGTTTCATACAGGTTATACTACAGCACTGAGACTGAATGTTGAGGTGTTGGGTGGAGGTCAGGACATGGGGAATGTTTTCAAGGGAGAGAAAATATTGGCAATTAAGATGGGTCTGAAATTGTATTGTTAGAGGCTCATGACTGAAACCTGAAACTGTTGCAGAAAAAAAAAAGAAACTCTTTCGCTTCTCAGAAGCAACTGGTAAGACCTCGTGTCTAGTGAGGGTACATGTCTGCACTGCACAAAGACACCCAATGGTACACTGATAGTTACCATTGCCAGCTTTGGTATAAGAAATACTCCAGCAACAGTGATAAAGTAGGGAAGAAAATTTATCCTCTTGAAAAGACAGTACATTAGTAGGTTAATGCAACTTGAGACAAATTGTTTAGAACAAACTTTTAGGCACTGGAGCCAAAGGATGTGAAATTTGTTTCACAGCACTTGCATAACTCTCTTGGGTTTGAAATGTGCAGTAACTGTTGATTTCCATCTCTAGTTCATAGCCCTTTCTTTGGTGGAATTTTTTCTTTAAACTTCACACAGTTCAATGTAGTAAGTTATCTAATTTGTGCACTGTCTGTTCATAAACCTGTGTGGTACACGTCTCTTTAGATTTCCCATTTCATCTGATTAGTGCTTTTGTGGCGTTTCAAGCATTGCTTTGTTTCATGTGAAGCAATTTGCAACCCTTTTTGGAGAAACATGTTTTTGTTGGGATACAAGAGTATTTCACTTCGACTTTCTTTTTCAGTTCTCCATTTTTTCAGACTGTTTCTTTTTTAAGTGCTAGCTTCTTTGGCTAAAATGGAACCAAAAGCATAATTCAGATTTTTTTTTCTTGTGTTATTTCAGAGGACATTAAAAATAGATATCTTTGCTATAAATGTCTATTTAATACAGTTTCCTAGCTCAAGTCTTCTATGATGGTACACACATAGTGTTTGAGACACCTTCTGAAATTACAAAGAGGTCAGAAATAGTACAGGGACTGCACTTTTTGCCAGAGTGGCTGTAGGGAGACTGGCTCATAGTGGCTTCTACATTTGGGTTGCTAACTGCTGAGTTGTTTTAACGGCCATCCTGTACACATCTTTCTGCAGAAACCTAGATATAGGACATTTTTTTAAGTATACAGTTTATTTAATGAATTCAGCTACCCCAATTATCACATAGCATAGTAGAATGTTACATTATATTTTAAATTTTTTCAGAATCAGTTTTGATGGAGAAATGCAGGAGTATCCATGACGTGTATTTTGCACCTTCTCAATACAAACTCCTTTGGTAACCTGATGTATTGCTGCAGTATTAAAGAGAAACTTCATTTATCCAGTGTGGAAAGAGAGACTCTAGATAGATAATCTACAGGTTTAAAATTCGCAAGGGTGTAAAAATCCACTATAAAAATCATTTGCACATGTGGGGTTGACATTCGGTGATTCTTAGAGAATTCCAGCACCAGGCCTGAATTTTCCCAAGGAAAAACATTTTACCTTTAAAGAGAACAGTTCTGTAGGCATTTCATGTTCTGAGGAAAAGACTGATAGAGGTTTTATAAGCATCTCTTGTTCTCAAAATAACAGGTGCTGGTTTTCACTTTAGTTTGTTACTTTCTTGTGTGTGTTTTCAAAATATGCCCTCTCTATCTCATCCAATGGTGGTAGAGAGGAGTTGTGTCATTTAACCAGTCAAGTAGCTGTTAGCGAAAGACCCTATAAAGGGATTGATCTCAGAATAAAAAATAGCCTTCTGATCTTCTGGAATTTTGGAGTCTTTTATCTTCATTCTATGTGCAACAGTGACATGCACACAAATCAACATACAAGTTAGTTTTGCACTCCTCAAAATGCTGAAAAAGGATTGAAATTTCTGTACTCCCGTGACTCATGCCCAGCTACTTTGCTGGTGCTTTTCTTATGCAAACTCCATCACTATCTGTAAGAAAACCTTGTGATTCATTTACTGCTCCATTCTCACCAAAGTAGATACCTGGGTTCATAAAACTGTCTGCTATGCAATAATTTCTGCTATATAAGACAAAACCACTATTGTGGTAAATCCAATGCAAAACAGGATCCTGGGAAGTACTAATGACTCTCCTGCCAAACTGCTTAAATCATGACTTTGTCACAAGCATCATATGCTCATAATCTTGTTATGATAGTGAAGCCTTATACAGCTGGTTTTTTTATAATACTTTTGTAGCCAGTTTAAAGCCATCTGGTGCACGTATTTCCAGGTGTACATTATTCTGTTGCTGTGACTACACATGCACCCCCAGCACTCTCATGGTATTTTCTCAGTGTACAACAGTACAGTTGAAGTTAAATCATGTCATTATTTATTTGTACATGGCGACTACATATGATGCTCCTGATAGCCACATGTGAGAATTCTGTTTTAGTTTGTCATGTCTTCACATTCAGATTCTGAGAACTATATAAAAATGTTGGGTTGATCTTCAAATAAGCCAAAGATTGATATGCAGCTTTGGATCTCTTCTAATGTCATAACATTTACTGTGCTTTTATAAAGCCAAGTTTTTAACTATAATTCTAATAAATAGGTATAGGAACATATGATTTCTATCTTCTGGTTACTTAGCAAAAAGCTTGTATCTGAAAATCATCTTATTAGAAGACCGATGGTATATGGATTAAAAAGATTAGAGTTGAGGTTTTATCTGTATTTTGCCATTTATTAATTAAAGTCCAAAATTTGCTTATAGTTTACTTTTTTAATACCATGTTATGATTGGATCACTGCAGTACTTAGAAGCTGCAACCAAAATCAAGGCTGCATTACCTTGAATTCTGAAAAACCACATAGGAAAAGGAAGCTTCTGCTTGGCAATTGAAATTAAAAAATCCTCAGGGACCAGGGAGGGAAAAGACTTTTCCTAACTGACTTAATTATTTTTCTGTGGCAGAGTGACTTGCTCAACATCATTGAAGAATTACATTTCTATATTGGTGAGCAGGTGGAAAAAAAAACAGATGATGTTTATTCTGCACTTTCATGTGCAGGTTTTTTTTACTTATTTCCTAAGGAAATAAGTCTTCTGTGACCATGTTTGTGCCTTTCCCTTATTTTTTGCTTCTCCACCCATAAATTTTGTCCCAACTGATTAATAAAAACAAATTTGAAAGAGGAGTGAAAGTCTTAAATAGGATTGTCTTTCTATGAATTTTGTGGAAGCAGATGCCAGAAGGGAAGAAGAAATCATCTGAATGTTCTCATCACAGTAAAGCTGCAGCTCGCATTCACACTCACAAGACAGAACTTCATATACTCCCAACAACGGGCAAACTTCTGGGATGTCAGATCAGCTCTCTTCCTATTTTGCTATAAGGCTGTGGAGCACAACGCACAGCTGTCCATGCAACATACACTAGTTTGTGGCACCAATCTGGAGTGAAATAAGAGGTGTTCTTGGAGAGAAGTCCTGGCGCAGAAGTAAGGATAACTTTCTGCAGCTTCAGGACTTGCACCCCACAGGTCAACAGAGACAAACTGATAGCTGGTTTGCTCAGGGATGGGGTTATTTCTTGGTGCAGATCTAGAGGCAGCATGGATGTAATGAAAGCTGAACTCACATTCTTTAACCAAAAGATGCTGATCACAGGAAAGCTGGGCATATGTGTAGATGTGTCACTTATGGACATGATTTAGTGATGGAATTAGGGTTAATGGTCGGAGTCAAAAGGTCTTTTCCAACCTAAATGATCCTATGATTCTGATTGTGGAACCATTTGTTTAATGATAATGCTATTCTTGAATACATGTGGTAGGGAGGAGAAATTCCTTGGGGAGGCCTTTGGAAACCTTTCTCTTAAACTGTAAGCCACTGGATTGTTCCTTTTTAGGAAGGAATTGGTACATCTTGAATCTTTGATTTTATGCTAATTTTTCTTCATATGGCCTGTTTCTGTTAAGAACCTAGACTGTAGTTCTGCAGTGTGTCATAGTTAGCAGCATGTAGATCAGTGCCATGTGTCAAAGATGGAAAGTTTCACTTTTTTTTTTTTGCTTGGTTTGAGGCAGCTTGTATTAAACACTTCCCCCCTCCCCTTTTTTTCTCAGCTGTATGGTTAGGAATTGCTTTACTACTTGTGTGTCCTGTGGTAGTGTTTAATATTAGTCAGACCTTTGGCCATACTTCCCTGAAATCTAATGTTGGTTTTCATTGTTGGGGATTTCCTGGGTGCTCACATGCCTTTCTTCCATATCTTGTCTCCAGATACACATCTTGGGTAATCACACCAGAGTCATGGTTTAAGCTGTGCTTCTCTAATTATGAGATTACTTGGCCACTGTCAAGACATTTGTTCAACTATCTTGCAGTGAATTTGAACACAAGTGCCAAACATGGTTAACTACTAACTTCACGTCATGTATCATTCCGTCTAAGGAATTCCATCTTGCTATTCCTGACCAAAGAGTTTTTCAGTATAGTGGGCAGAGTTTTCAACCTCAACATAAGCCATTTATGTCTATTCTTTATTTTTTCTTCCTCATTATTTTTGTGTCCTTATAATTAAAAACGTCAAAACATATTCGCTACCAGCTGAATTTTGTTAGACTAAATAAAACTCTTCTCATATGATAGAATCTTAATTATTCTGATCTTTCTGGTAACCCCTTCCACACTTTTATTTTGTGGGAAGATTAATTTAATCTGGTGGATAGAACTGTACTTAATATTCCTGAATAGATCTTGCCAGGGCTTTGTACTATACAACTACACTTCCTGCTTCTGGAAATTCCACATGTAGTGTATCTAAGGTTGTGCATCTTATGTCAGCTTCATGATGGTTGCTAACAAGCCTGCTGTGATTGCCTGGTTTTTGAGGGGTATTTTGGTGAACTTTCTGCTTCTTTGATAATGTTACTGAAGTTTCTTGGAGCTAATGTTTACTTGACAGGAGGCACCCTGGCTAGGCCATACAGAATGAAAGCTTTTAGGCTCACCTCTGGGTATTAAGGATGGGACTTGTATACTCCAGCTACTTTTTGGAAGAGGTGGAGTACGTTGATGGTGTACATAAGGCAAAGAGTGTCTGTCCTTGCCCCAGACCTTTATCCACTGTGAAGAGCCTAGTCTTAATGAAGCCGTGGGAAACTTACATAAATCCATTCTAGACTGCAGCACCATACATCTTTTGACAGGCAGCAGTGCTTCAGCAACTCCCGTCCTGCCTCTCTGGCCACAGCTCCAACTCCTGAGCAGGCCTGAAATGGATTTTTTTGAATTCACATTAATTCCATGCTCTTCTTCAGTATTGCCTCACAACGGTTTGAACCAGCAAAAAGTGAACGAGTGTCTGGGAAAAGATGCAGGACAGGGATGGGACCATGCAAAACTCACATCACCAGGCTGAGAAGTGTCTGTTGAACCATAAACGTCAGTCATCACCATGCCTAATAAGGCTGCAGTATTTAAGATACTACATGTGGGATCTGTGAGGCTGCTTAAATGAAACCAAATCCTTCACCACGAGAATTTATGTTTGCTTTAAGAGGTGTGAGTTGAAGCAACAGGCTTATGGTGAAACTCCTAACCTAGATCAGGTATACTGAGTATAAAGATTTTTATTTTCTATTCTTACCTCAATGGAGAAATAAGCAAAAATGTCACTCTCCTAAATTAAAAGCATGTACGTCCCACTGGCTATGTAGAGCGAGATGAAAACCTCGGTATTGTTTGAGAGTAGCCAGACCTGCGAGTTCAGAGCTGCTGTATCGTAGCCTAGAACACCAAAACGAGAAAAATCCCATTTGCAAACAGACGAGTCCTACTACAGATTAGGTAGTATTTGGACAACAAAATGGCTGTGGTTGTGGCTACAGGTGATCTACAGGAGGGCAGCTGGAAGTCGTGGAGCGGGGGGGCCCCAACCCCGCACTCCTGGTCTGATTCGCGGCCGCGCTGGGGCGCGGAAGGGCCGTGCCGCAGTTACCGAGAGCCCGTCCCAGGGACTTACTGCGGGGCGCTGCGAGACGCGGGGCGCGCAGCCCCGAGGCGCGCACGGCCGGCGGCTGCGCCTTCCCGGCGGGACTCCAGGGCCGCCGGCCCC